>APFE031319795.1:12108-37027 GCA_000404065.3 Pinus taeda | reverse complement strand
GAGGGAAATGAGCTTGCCAAGGCACAACTGAAGCATGAACAAGATGTAAAATGACTCATTAGACACTGACATGATAATGAAAACCCTATGAATGATGATAGAATCAGCTAAATGATGACAAGTTGGGGGAACAATTGGAGGCATATGATTTTAATGAAAACCTTGAAGGTGAGTCTAGCCATTCTGTTCACTTCTATGGAAACCACCAATAGTCCTAGCCTCGACCACCCAAGCTGGAGATGTATAAATTTGATCGCTGTCATCCGGCCATATGGCTAGCACAAATGGAGCAATATTTCACATTGAAGCACATCACATATGATGCGACTAAGCTAAGTGTGGGAAGCGTGTACTTGGACCAAGAAAGCTCGCAATGGTGGTAGTGGCATCAACACTGCTATGCAAGGCCAATGACTTGGCAGCTATTCTCAAAATCCCTTTCTAATCGCTTTGACCATGAATCTAACCTTTTGGGTCGCCTTAGTAGGCTCAGACAGATAAGCACAATGTAAGAATATATTAAAGCCTTTGAAGCATTAGCCTTCTGCATAGGGGGTCTAGCAGATGAATTCTTCTTGGAATGTTTTATTAGTGGTCTCAAAGATGCCATATAAGCCCATGTCTGAATGCATGACCCAATCTCATGGTTGGTAGCTTGCAAGACATCTTGGGAAGTAGAACGCGCGTTAGCAGCCTAGTCGACTCGCACAAATTTCATAGCCAAGGGACACCTCACCCAGGCTCCAAGCACTACCCAAACACTTAAGGTTCAAAAGGTGTCACCAGCAGTAATGGCAGAAAGAAGAAAGCAAGGATTGTGCTACTACTATGATGAGAAATACTCCCCGGGACATAAATGCAAGGAACCCAAATTCTTTCAAATTGATGCTACTAATCATAGTTCATCTGAGGAAGCCCCACCATTTGAGGGACTCGAGGAGGAAGATGAGGATAGCCAACCATACAATGAGCTCCCAGCTACACTTGAAGAACCAATTATCTCGCGTCATGCTTTGGCAGGAATTTCTTCTCCCCAAACTCTCAAAATTAGAGGTTTTATTAAGCATCACACTGTAGTAGTCTTGATTGATAGTGGTAGTACGCATAACTTTATCCATCAAAGAGTCACCGAAGCAATGCATTGTTTTGTCAGAGCAGTCTCTAATTTCTAGGTCTAGATTGGTAATGGGGGGACAATGAAATGTGAAGGCCGTTGTGAAAATGTCAAACTTCAAATGGGGGCTTATCACCTAAAGACCCACATGTTTTCCATCAACATGGGTGGGTGTGACATTGTCTTGGGTGTTGAATGGCTCTGCACACTTGGCCCAATCACAATGGATTTCCAGGATTTATATATGAGCTTTAAGTAGAATGACCACACACATACCCTCCGCGGACTCCAGGCAGGTGCTCCTTTTATCATCGGTTCGCATAGGATGGAAAAATTGTTAAAAAAGGGCCACCATGGAGTTATAGCCCAATTTAATGCCATCCAAGCCTTCAAACCCACTTCTCTTCATGTGCATCCTGAGATGCAATAGGTCTTAAACAACGATCTGCAGGTCTTTGACAAGCCTCATGAGATTCCACCCTCGAGAGGGGAACATGATCATAGCATTACTTTGGTCCCATGGGTACAGCCACCAAATGTGCACCCATATAGATATCCTTTTGCCCAAAATAACGAAATTGAAAAAATCATCAAGGATCTCCTAGAAGATGGTGTCATTCATCCTAGCATTAGTCCTTATTCATCGCCTGTGGTCATGGTGCTCAAGAAAGATGGGGAATGGCATATGTTTCCAGACATTAGGGCCCTCAACAAGCTGACACTCAAAGATAAATTTCCCATCCCGGTTGTTGATGATTTGCTGGAGGAACTAAATGGGGCTCAATTCTTTACTAAGCTCGACCTTCCCTCAGGCTATCACCAAATTCGCATGAAAGAAGTACACATTCCAAAGACTTCTTTTCAAACTCATGAAGGCCATTATGAATTCCTGGTCATGCCATTTGGTCTCTATAATGCCCCATCCACTTTTTAGAGCCTCATGAATCACCTGCTCAAACCATATCTTAGAAAATTTGTCCTTATTTTCTTTTATGACCTCCTCATCTACAGCCTCACCTGGGAAAAACATCTTTAGCACGTAGGTCTGCTCTTGCAATTGCTCTGGAAGCATAAATTATTTGTCAGATTGTCCAAGTGTTCTTTTGGCATGGAAGAAGTTGAGTATTTGGGCCACATTGTGGGGCGTGAAGGTGTTAGGGTGGATCCCGAAAAGATCTAGGCAATGAACGATTGGCCTCAACCAAAGACCTTGAAGAGTTTGAGAGGATTTTTGGGTCTCACTAGCTACTATCGTAAATTTGTCTGCAATTATGGTTGCATTGCTAGCTTCTTACTCACCTTCTCAAGAAAAAATTATTCCTTTGGAATGATGCAGCGCAACATGGATTTATAGCTCTCAAACATGCCATGTGTTCCACTCCCGTATTGGAAATTCCTGACTTCACCAAATCTTTTGTGATTGAACGTGATGCTTCAGGTACGAGTATTGGGACTATCTTAATGTAGGAAGGTCGACCCGTGGCCTTCACTAGCCAACAATTAAGTGGGACAAATCTGGGACAATCTACTTATGAGAAGGAGATGTTGGCCATTTTTTATAGACATATTTGGGCACATCAACCCCAAACTTATATGTCAATAAAATAGGGCTCATCAACCCCTAAAAGAGTCATTTCATACCATAAAAGAACATAGTCATCTGATTACATCATTCCCCAAAAGTTCCACCTGTGAAACCATCCAGAAATGGCCTAAACTGAACCATATTGACTACTCCACTAGCAAAGTCTGATGCATACTGAGTGGTACACTACCGAGGTGCGATGCATACTAATTAGGCCTTCTATAGGGTGCAATGGGAAAGAATGGAAAAATGTCTGAGACAGTTTTCTAGGTGGTTGCTCATGGAATCTTCTAGAAACTTCTCCCATGCCACTTGCCTCTCAGAATTTGCCTGGGGATGAGTAAGAGATCCAACAAATCTCCAAGTGGAATGACACTAATCAAACCCCATGGATGACTCGTAGACTTGCACACATCTATAAATGGATCCCTCATTTAAGAGATCTAGAGGATGGAATATTGTTAATTGCAAGGAAGTGTTGATAGTTTATAATTGAGGAAGGAGCATTGTATTGTTGTTGTAATCTTGCTATTTTGTGAGGTGAAGAAGGATTGAAGATGGGATTAAGCGGAAGTTCCAGATTGGTTCCATTATATTTCTCTTATTTGTTACACATATAAGAAATCATTGGATTGCTTTAAACTGTTGTTTCTAGGGTAGTTACCAAACCTAGAGGGCTAGTCGTTCGACAAGACACTAGTTTTCCCAAAAACACCATCTTACATACAGTGGATACCTAGCGACCATACTTATTGGGGCAGTGTTTCCAAATCCACATAGACCATCAAATCCTTAAATATTTTTTGGAGCAATGCCTATCCTCGCCACAACAAAATAAATGGCTAACCAAAATGTTGGGATATGATTATGAGATAATTTATAAGAAAGGGCATGAAAATGTCATGGCAAGTGCTTTATCATGCCAATTTGAGGAGGAAAGCACCCTGCTAGCAATCTCTCTTCCTATTCTAGAGTGGATTGAAAAGGCTTGCTAGGAATGGTTTTCACATCCTTCGCGCTCCCAAATCATTAATAAATTGCAGGCAGATCCAAATTCCACAGTGGGCTACTCTTGGCAGGATGAAATTTTTCGTTACAAGGACAAAGTAGTGCTATCACCAACATCCACCTTCAAAAGTCACATTTTGGCAAAGTTACATTCATCTCCCACTGCAGGCCATTTAGGCTTTTAGAAGACTTATGCTCGCACTCAACATTCATTATTTTGGATAGGCATGAAAAAGGACATTCTTACTTTTGCAGCTGAGTGTGATGTGTGTCAGTGCCACAAAGGAGAAATAGTGAAATACCCAAACACCTTACAGCCATTGCCCATCCCTGCTTCAATCTGGACAAAGGTTTCCATGGATTTCATTATTGGTCTTGCAAAGTCAGGCAACAAGTCAGTCGTCATGGTGGTTGTGGATAGACTTTCTAAGTATGCTCATTTTTGTGCCCTACCCCACCCTTTTACACCTGCTTTGGTGGCTCAATATTTCATGGACCAGATCTTAAAATTGCATGGCATGCCAACTTCCATTGTGTCTGATCGTGACCCGACCTTCACCAGTAACTTTTGGTAGCAACTCTTCATGCTACAAGGTACCCAACTACAACTCAGTACTTCCTATCATCCCCAAACTGATGGTAAACTGAAGTAGTCAACGAATATCTAGAGACCTACCTCAGGTGTTTCACTTAAAAAAGCAACATCTATGGGTACAGTGGCTACCTCTAGCCAAATGGTGGTATAATACTAACTATCATGCCACCACCAAGATGACTCCATATGAAGTAGTTTATGGTCAAATCACTCCTTCACCTACTTCTTATATCTAGGGATGCTTAAAGGTACAAGCAATGGATCAACTCTTATAGAATTGTGCAACCATGCTGGCCTCCCTTAGAGAGAATCTCCATCAAGCTCAAAATTGCATGAAGCAACAGGCAGACCAACATCGTTTAGAGTGCCAATTTCAAGAAGGGGATTAGGTATTCTTGAGGTTGCAACCATATAAGAAAACATCACTCAAAGACAAGGGTTGTCAAAAATTATCTCCAAAATTCTATGACCATATCAAATACTTCATCACATCAGAGAAGTAGCCTAGAAGCTAGCCTTTCCACCCACTACAAAAATCCATCCCGTCTTCCATGTCTCATGCCTCGAGAAAGTGGTTGGGTACCATTGCAGAATTCAAACCAGTCTACCAAAATTGGATGAAGAAGGTTCAATTTGGCTCCAACCTGAATAGGTTCTTGACACATGAGAATGGCACCTGTGCAGCCACATAATCAAGGAAGTCCTCGTCAAGTGGAAAGACACCTCTCCAGAAGATGTGACCTGGGAACCAACCACTGTTCTTCAACAGTTTCTGCAGCTTCAGCCTTGAGGACAAGGCTATTTTTATGGGGGAGGGGATGTTAGGGTCCAACCCTAACCCTCTTATTTATGTAATAGGGTTGAGTCATAGTTATAGTTAGTTAAAGAGTCAATAAAGCCCATATTAATAATTGTAAGTGGTTGACCTGCATTTAAAGAATGGACCACAGTTAGTTGCAAATGGGCCATGGTATTAGATAGATGGTATTAATAAGAACCATGGTACTTACCCATGGTATTGCATGTATGAATCCTATATAAATGATAGAGACTCTCCTTGAGGAGTGTCATGTCTTATTTTGTAATCGAGCCTAGCTCTATTGGAGGCTGCCCCCTCAAAGAGGCAAGTGAACATTGCTTTCCTTTCTGAATAATAAAATACATGTTGTTATTTCTTATTGTTCTATGTTTTGGGTATATTTCTTTGCATATTTGGTATTTTGGTATCTTCTCGCAGGTCAAGAGCATAACAATGGGTGTCCAATTTCTCTTTTGGGTCGCCCTGCCTTTTTATGTACATGTGGGTTTTAATATTAAAAATATATTTTTCCTTAATCAAATTAAATTCTTCCAAGGGGTAGAAGGGGTCTTCCTTGATGAGTAAGATTGTCCAATGGAGGGAATTTGTCCCATAAGCTACCAAATTAACACTGTAGGGAGAAATTGCCGACTACAATATGTGTCCCTTAACAAGTGTTTAATAATAAAAAAATGTCATCTTTTCTCATCCTTGTTCATCTATGCTCATCCATACTCATCTTTGCTCATCTCTTCTCTTCTCATATGATGAACACCTCACATCTAAAAGAAGAGGAATTTGACATCGGAGGGGAGCCCAATCTACCACCCTCTGTCAATCAGGGAGCCAATTCTACCACTCAGAATCACTATCAGTGGCAAGCCAATGTTGCTACCTAGAATCTTTGCCAACATGGAGCCAATGCTACGATCTTGGAAATTGTTCCAACATGGAGCTAATGCTACAACCTAGGAAACCAAATAAAATAGGACGTATTCCACTTAGCTTATGAGGTAAGGATTGTGCTTATACCATTACCTAGTGATAATAGGAGGGATATCACTTGATGTAAATGTTAGGGATCATGCAAATCCCACTACTTGGCAATAATAGGAGGGTTACCACTTATAATAAATGGTAAGGATCATACCAATCCTATTATCTACTAATATTCCTAATTTGACCCTCAAGATTTAGTGGTAAAACACTCTCATCTCTAGCTTGAGTATCCATGTCGCTTACCATAAGTACTAAGGATCACGCATAACTCAAGCATCCAACACCCTGATTGGCTAGATGGGTGGGAAACACAAATGCTAACTAATGTATACTCTATATAGACCAAGACAGGGGAGCTACATATTCGACCCTATGGGTAATAGATAGGGGTGATTCCCATTTTATAGATATCTCTCAACCCTAGGATCCATACATCTCAATTCCTCACCCTGGGAGCTCAAACAGGGGGAAGAAGCTGCTCAGTATCCTCGATCATTCTTACTCTCTGTAAATTAGAAATATATCAATGTGCTCATATCTGATACTTTCTTAGAAAAGTTATTGAAGAGTTCTATCATATTGCCTCATACATTACTAAGGAAAATAATCCTCTGATTTCGTGTACATGCAGGGCATTACATCAAATATTATGTTAGAATGAAGACATGTCACAAAAGGATACCTTATTCATCCTCCCTCTCATGGAGGTAGCAACCAAAATCCTAAGTGTGTCTCATACATAAACATTGTCTCAATTTATGGAGATATTTCTATCCCAATGAGATCCCATGATTGTCGTCATAATGTGTCATTGTCATATCCAGGGCTTGATCACATAACTGTCCAAAGATATTTCTCAATTAAATTGTCTCAAAGCTAGCCATGCTAGCAGTAATATAGTCTCCCTCTTCCATGCTTAGAGCAACAAAATGTTGTTTCCTACTAATCTAAGATATCATCACAAATCCCAAGCTAAATCAACACCCAAATGTGCTCTTCCAAGATCCTTCATCTCGAAATCAGAGGCCAGTTCCCTCTCACACTTGATCATTAGAGGATCTCTACTTTTCAAGAATAGATCATTAATATATAAAACAAAAAGCAAAGGCATACCTTGGACCAACTTAGAGGTTCATATAAGAACTAATTCGAGGCTTCAACAAATAACTCATCAATGCAAACATGCTAGTCTTGAGGAGATTGCTTCAAACCATACATTCTAGGCTCAATGAGATTTCTTCAAACCAAGTAGTAGAGGTTTTCATTATTAATTTTTTTAAGGGATATGTTGTTCTTTGCTTTAAATAATTGCATTTCATTATTTACACATTAAATTCACCCCATAATATCATAACATTATTCAACAACATATGAAATTATATAGAAAGAGAAGTATCATCATCAATGCAAAAAAACACAAAGGAACAATAGAAGAAAAACATTCACACATAGAGACACCAGGATTGGTTAGAGACGAGGGAAACACCCCACAAGGGGGAAAACCCTTTCAAATTATTCTTCTTATAAGATTTTCATTAAATATTTTAGCAAAGAGAGAGTAAAATGATACATTTCTTCATTCACAAAACTATTGAACAAAGTCAACTAAACAACATGCAAGAGATGAAGGAAATAATGCTAATAATCAAAACCCTGATTCAGAAGATTGTGGTCAACTATCAATATTTGTGGTCAACTTTCGAATTCTACATTGAACTGTTCAAATGAAACCATAAATTCTAGTTGCATGAAGAGAGTGTATGTGTGCGCATTTCAAACCCTCCAACCACATGGATAAGACTACGTGCCAGCAGTTAATACAATCAAAAAATCCCTATGGCAACCCTACAACTGCAAATAAAAGCCTAGATCTCACATGCGAGCTTCAGACCCTACAATTTTGGATCTCTATGAACCAGTATTCGTGAACCACTCCAAACCCATGCGAGCCAAACCAAAGAAATAATTATGATGATGATGATGTCAAATGAGGGTCACCTGAATTGTATTTATAGCCATCCATGGGTATCCAATTTCTCTTTTGGGTCAACCTGCTTGTTTGTGCACATGTGAGTTTTAATATTCATTAGGGGAATTTTGAGGACTAAAATGGGCCTCCTAAAAAAAATGTACAACCAAAATAAACTTTATAAGAACCAATAGGATTCAAGATGATGATGTCAACCATGGGGGATAATTAACCATTTTTGGTGTAAAAAAGTAAAAATAATAAAATAATAAAACTATTTTTTCAACTCGTATTTTCAACTTATCTCCCTAAGGTTTTACTCAAATATCGAGCAGGATTACTCGTTGGATGCAAGATTGAATTCCTTGTCCAAGGAGTACCCATGTTGCATACTTTCGATGGACCCTACTACATGGAAAATGAGAAATACATGAAAAATGTGATTGCAATCACATTTTTCATATATTTCTCATTTTTCATGTAGAAGGGTCCATATAAAGTATGGAACATGGGTACTCCTTGTATGAGGAATCAAATAATTCATCCAACGAGTGTTTCCTCTCAAAATTTGAGTGAACCCATAAGGAGATAAGTTGAAAATATGAGTTGAATTCCTTGTCCAAGGAGTACCCGTGTTGCATACTTTCGATGGACCCTACTACATGAAAAATGAGAAATACATGAAAAACATGATTGCAATCACATTTTTCATATATTTCTCATTTTTCATGTAGAAGGATCCATATAAACTATGGAACATGGGTACTCCTTGTATGGGGAATCAAATACTTCATCCAACGAATGTTTCCACTCAGCATTTCAGTAAACCCATAAGGAGATAAATTGAAAATATGAGTTGAAAAGCTATTTTTTTCTCTTTTCCCTCCAAAATTTGATGATGTAATATAACATTCTTTTATTATTTCCACTATTATTTTATAATTTCCTTAGGAGGCCCATTTTAGATCTCAAAATTCCCCTAATGTAAAAATATATTTTTCCTATATCAAATTAAATTCATCCAAGGGCTAGAAGGGTTCTTCCTTAATGAGGAAGATTGTCCACGGGAGGGAATTTGTCCCATAACCTCCAAATTAACACTCCCTCTCATCTAGGGAGAAATTATTGACTACAACATGTGTCCCATCACAAGCATTTTATCATCAACAAATGCCATCTCTTCTCATCCGTGTTCATCTATGCTCATCCCTAATCATCTTTTCTCATCTCATCCCTTCTCATCTCATGAAAACCCTCACATCTAAAATAATAAGAATTTGACATTGAAGGGGAGCCCAATCTACCACCCTCCATCCATTGGAGAGCCACTTCTACCACTCAGAATCGTTATCAGTGGGAATCCAAGGTTGCTACCTGGGAATCTCTGCCAACGGGAAGCTAATGCTACAATCCTGGAAACTCTTCCAGTAGGGATCCAATGCTACAACCTGGCAAATCAAATATAAGAGGAGGGATATAACTTACTATAAATGTTAAGGATCATGCATATCCAACTACCTGACAATAATAGGAGGGATACCACTTATGATAAATGGTAAGTATCATACCTATCATATTATCCACTAATATTCCCAACTTGACCCTCAAGATTCAATAGAAAAACACCCACATCTCTATCTTGAGAAGCCACGTCACTTACCATAAGTACTAAGGATCACGCCTAACTCAAGTAGCCAACAACCTGGTTGGCCAGATGGGTGGGAAAGACAAATGCTAACGTGGGTATACTCTGTATAGACCAATACAAGGGAGCTAGATCTCCCACCCTATGGGTAATAGATATGAGTGATTCCCTACCGTCTAGAGATCTCTCAACCCTAGGAGCCCTACATCTCAATTCCTCACCCTGGGAGCTGAAACGGGGGGAAGAGTTTTCTAAGTATCCTTGATTAGTTTGACTCTCTATAAATCAGAAACATATCAGTGTGCTCATATCTGATACTTGGTTAAACAAATCACCAAAGATTTCAATCATACTACCTCATACATTACCAAGAGCAACAATCCTTTGATTTCTTGTACATGTAGGACATTACATCAAATATTATGTTAGAATGAAATTCATGTGACAAAAGGATACATTATTCATCCTCCCTCTCATGGAGGTAGCGACCACAAGCCTAAGCTTGTCTCATACATCAACACTGTCTAATCTATGAACATATTTATATCCCAATGAGATCCCAGTATTGTCATCGTAATATCTCACTGTCATATCCAAGACTTGATCACACAACTGTCCAAAGATATTTCTCAGCTAAATTGTCTCGCAATTAGCCATTCTGGCAGTAATATACTCTCCCTCTTCCATGCTTAAAGAAACAGGATGTTGTTTTCTTCTAATCTAAGATATCATCACAAATCCAAAGCTAAATCAACACCAAATGTGCTCTTCCAAGATCCTTCATCTCGAACTTAGAGGCCAGTTCCCTCTCACACTTGATCATCCTCTCACTACTTGTCATGATTAGATCATTAAGATATAAAACCAAAAACAAAGCCATACCTTGGACCAAATTAGAGGTTTAGATAATAATTGCTTCTAGGTTTCAGTAGGTAACTCATCAATGCAAACATGCTAGGCTCAAGGGGATTGCTTCAAACCATACAATGCTTTTTGCTCATAAGAATCTCCATCATCTGCTCCATATATACAGGACTATCATAGTCCTGGTGCACTCTTGGTCTTGTGCACAAGATTTTGTTTTTTGTATCCTATAAGCTCAACCACACCCATAGGCCTTCTTTTGTGTAGTGGGGAGGGTTTTAACCACACCCTTACACCTTTCTCCTAGCAGTTGGGGCTTAAACTAGAAGAAACCTTCTATGCTCAAACAAAAACTTTCCATAACCTCTTTAACAATGTAAGATTGTTATTTCTATCTAGCAACCTTGTTTCATCAAACAAGTGTCTTCTATTCATTTTTTTTCAAATAATAATAGGTGTTGAGATCTCATGGAGAGTTTCTCCCTCTAAATGGAAAGCCAGATCAGCCATCATCATTCAAGACATCAAACTATCTATCATAATGCTTTTAGTATTCATGTACCTTTATATCTTGTAACACTTATTTGTCATTGGTATCTTTAGCACTTTGTCAACTTTCCACAAGCTCTTCTCTTCCTACACTAGATTTCTTTTCCTACAAGCTAAATGATCCTCAAGAAGGATCTACTTATCACATGTCATCTAGAGGTTAGAAGAATCCACATACTTAAATATGCAAGAAGCAATAATTAAATCAATAATCCTGAACAAGAATAGAATCATAAAGAATTTATTTAAATCTAAAAGTTACTTATCTTTAATGAGAGGTGATCATCTTCCTTTTGAAACAACCTAACCTTCAATATCTTCATTGACTTAATCAATGATCATGTCTAATTAAGACTAGCCCAACTAGGGTTACACTAAATCTGACACAAGTGCTAGAACAACTACTCATTGATCATGCTAGGGTTTCATTAAAACTACAAAAACCCAAGCCATTATCTTATCCTAGGGTTTCTTCCAAACCATAACCTCATGATATCCATCAAGTCCTAATAACCAAATTTCCTAGGGTTTCCTTTAAACCCTAGCATTATTTTAAGTCTCCTCCATCTTCTCTTTCTTCATCAATAATGTCCTCATAGGGGTGATCTCAATGACATTTCTTCAGGCCAACTCTGATTCCATGTTAATTTTTCTTAAGGCTATATTTTTCTTTTCTTTAGATAATTGCATTTCATTATTTACACATTGAATTCTCCCCACAACACCATAGCATTATTAAGCAACATATGCAACTATATAGAAAAACAATATCATCATCACTGTAGTGGAACATAAAGGAACAATATAATAAAAGCATTCACCCATAGAGACACTGGGTTGGTCGGAGACAAGGGACAAACCCTATAAGGGGGCAAACCATTTCAAATTATTCTTCTTATCTTCTTTTCATTGAATGTTTCAGAAAAGAGATAGTACAATGACCTATTTATTCATTCACAAAACTATCCATCAAAGTCAAGTAAACAACATCCAAGAGATGAACCCACTAATGCTAATAATCAAAACCATGATTCAAAATCCCATGTTAAACTACCAATATCTGCGACTATCTACCAAATTCTATGATCAACTAGCCAAATGAAACCCTAGCTTCTAGCTGCACATAGAGAGTGTATGTGCATGTGGTTGAAACCCTCTAACCACACAGACAAGCCAGTTGGCTTGCAATTTCAAACGGTAATTACCTGTGGAAACCCTATGGTTTTAAATAAAAACCCTAGATCTCATGTGCAAGCTTCCGACACCGCAATTTCAGACATGTATGAATCAATCTCTGTGAACCACTCTAGACCTGCATGAGCCAAACCAAAGAAAGAAGAATGATGATGATAATGTCCAAATGAGGGTCACTTGTATTTATAGCCATCCATTGTTGTCCAATTTCTCTTTTGGGTTGACCTATCCTTTTGTGCACCTGTGGGTTTTCATATTAAAAATATATTTTTCATTAATCAAATTAAATTCATCTAAGGGCTAGAAGGGGTCTTCCTTGATGAGGAAGATTTTCAAACAGAGGGAATTTTTCCCTAAGCTGCAAAATTGACATGTGTCAACCTCACCCTTGACAAGTCCCATTCTCTGTAAATATCTATCAATGTGCTCATATCACACCATGGGAGCCTACTTGAGCCTGTACAAAGCTCTCGTCATCGTACACACGTTGGTCTCACTGTTGTGTGCTACAAAGCCCTCTATATTTTCAATGTATACCTCCTCTTTTAAGTCACCATTAAGGAACATCATCTTGACATCCATATGATGAATTTTCCATGCCATCTATGCTCCTAATGAGATCACGACCCTGATATAAGTTTACTTGGCCACAATAGTGAACTTCTCTTCATAGTATATTCCCTCCTTATGAGAAAACCCCTTGATAATGAACCTCGCCCTGTATTTCTCGATGATTCCATTTGCACTGTAATCGATCTTGAATATCTAGCATGATCCAACCACTTCCCCACACATCGTTTTGCATGATTTAGGTATACTCCTCAACGATTACATATCACCACACCTGCTACTTCTCGTCCTCTTGATAATTGTAAGGCTTTCTATCTACTAACTGATTGATCAACACTATGTAGCCAATGTACCTCTATGGTTAACTTTGCTGCATACTACCCATCCTAGGAGCTCCCACAAACTCGTGAGCATCCCTGCATTTTTTTTGAACTTCATGGTTCCTTGTACCAAGTGTAAAGGATGGAATATCAAACTCCATGTCCTCCTAATGCATCTCCCTGATCTATTAGATATGTTTCTCCATACTCTTCAAAATATTAGGAACTCCTACACCTGAGCATATGCTCATACTAGTAACTATACTCATGCTTAGTTTCCCTTGATCCTACTGCTTAACACTTGGAGCTTATGTTGGCTACTCACTCTAATCATCTACTATATGGAAAATTTCTGGACCTTTTGTATGCTTTGTCCTCCATGAACTGGACATCTTGTCTGAATATAATCCTACTGGCTCTTACAGTGAAAATTTGATATGACTTCAAGGTCTCGCTATACCCCACAAAGTACCCCCTCTTTGTAGTTTGATATTACTTGTAACATGTATCTCATAGAATATGACAATATGTTGAGCTACCAAATAACCTAAAATGATTGACCTATGGCCTCTTCCCTGTGAACACCTCCTATGGTGTCATCTTTCCTAATGCTCTATTTGGGACCCTATTATGTATATAAATTGACGTACTTCATGCCTTTACCCATAAGTAATGTGGCATATCCTAGTCATACAACATAGCCCTCACTGTCTCTAATATATAATAATTCTTCCTCTCAACAACCCCATACTCCTGTGAGTTGTAAGGAACCATCAACTCTCTCTTGATTCCTTCCCTAGTGTAGAACCCTCGAAACTCATTATCAATGTATTCACCTCCATTTTTCAACTGAACAACCCTCACCTTCCTACCTATTACATTCTACACTAGAGCTTTGAACTCCTAAAAGTAACTAAAGACCTCATCCTTGGTCTTTAGAAAGTATATCCAAGTCTTCTTGGAGAAATCATCAATACAAGTAACAAATTAATCATGTCCCTTGAGATACTTCATGGACATTAGTACACATGTATCTAAATTCACTAGATCTATAATACCCTAAGATTTGGTGTCACTCCTTGGAAAATCCGCTTTCGAAAACTTCCCCAATGCACATCCCTTGCATACATCATCATGCTCTATTCACCTCCATAAATCCTCTCACCATCTCACGAAGCAATCTAAGTGCTCCATGATGTATATGGCCCATCCTTCTATGCCATATCTACCCTCGATCTCTACGATTACTCCTAATAACTAGTTCCTTAGGATTATCCATCTATAACCTATACAACTGACCTCTCTTAGCTCCAATCACTATAAGTAATTTCTAGTATTTGTGCTTGATCAACATTATGCCCCTCTAAAGAGTATATCATCCCCATTATCTTAAAGGATATATATGGAAATCAATTTTCTACACAAACCTAGCACATGCAACACATCATGAATAGGAATTTCTTTGTCATCCTGCCTTTGAAATAAGACAATTCTTCTTACAACAGATTTCACTTGGACTGTTCGCCATTTTAATTTTAAATCAGATGTTGTCCTCCATGTAACTGGAATACTCCAAAACTCTTGTCATGTGAAATGACACCCCATTGTTTATATACCAAATGCCCGGTGATTTAAAGCTAAAGAGGAAAGAAATAAGTGAAAATTCCTATTCCACCCTACTAGAGAGCTCTACTTCACTTGCTGAAGTTGTTTTCTACCTATTGCCCTTCTTCTTGCTCTTCTTTCTACGTGGACAATTATTGACATAGTGGATGAACTAGTGACAACAGTAGCATTTGAAATTGAAAAGGTCCTTCTTCTTCTTCTCACCTTTTGGGTTCTATCCACCTCTGATAGACCTATTATTTGCTTCCCTACTAGGGAAAAATTTTCTTATTTATCCTCACTCTTCTATTTTTTACTACTGCTACCATTGATAAGAATTAATATAAGTTCCTCCTAAGTGAAATAACTCCATAGTCGATCCCAACTGGGTAAAGTGTCTCATCCATTGATGACTTGAATGAAGAAATCTCACTACCTAGTAAACACATTTAGAGCTACTCACACTAGCTCATTATCACTTTGTTTATCTCCAACTACAACCAACTCACTCTTGACAAGTCAAAATTTCATGAGGTAGGAAACCATTTCTTCACAATTATTCATCTGAGTGGACCTAAACTTCTCTTTGAGAATCAACTTCCTGTTCGTCATAGTATTATGGTACATATTTAAAACTGCATCCTATATCTCCTTTGTTTTGTTCAATTATGTGATATGTGGAATTATATGGTCCTTAAATCCATCAAGGATTTTCCTCCTTTCTTTTGCATCTTCCTTCCTATATGTTGTAAGCTATGTTGGATTTTTTGGTACGACAATCACATTGGTTGCATACTCCTTGAGAACATTCTATTCTAATAACAAGGAAATTTTGGCTTTCCAGACACTAAAATTTGAGGCTCCATCCAATCTGTCCCAATCTCTTAATATTGTTGAGGCCATTTCTGAAGAACCCTTGGAAATATAACAAAACCCAAATAAATATGAATAATATGAATGGTTTTTGTAAACCCTTACTTTTCTCTTCTTGTGTTTGTGCAAGTCCTCCCTTATGTTTGCTTTGATACCATGTGAAATTTTAAGCATTCTTGCAGTTACTAGTTATTATTGATCTATCTGAAATAGATTATTTATATTCTGTAATTTATATGTGGAAAATACTAAATAAAACACTATTACTACTTCACAAAAATTAAATAATAGGAATTGAGAAAATATTGTGCACACAAAATAATAAACACTAATGTTTTTGGACAAATATCCTTGGAAAAACCCTAGTGTGGGGAAATCTAGTTCTTCATATGATTATTTTTATTTTTCTTTAGTAATTCTGTAATTGAAAATGTTATAATTATTTGCTATAAATTAACAAACTTGCAACAAATTGTTTTCTTCACTTCTATTAGTTGATCTAACCTCTTGGAAGTAATTTTGTTGAGAATAGCAACAAGGAATGCTAAAAATAACATTCAGAATATTCCAATTTTAATTTGTCCTTGAATTAAAATTCGAATTTAGTCTCATCAACTGCTTGAAAAATAATTAATTAATTCATCTTTAGTTAATTAGTTGGAAAAATTCAAGCTAGAAGTCTTTGTGAAGTCATGCAACAGTTATCCCTTAAATTAAGGAGATTATCTCTTAATTAAGGAGATAATGATGAGTTATATTTGAGTTGTAATTAGTTAGCTTAGTTAACTGAGTTATGCCCAGTTAAATTAGTTCCAAACAGTGTGAGGAACTAATTGTGACTTCAGTCAGTTAATGTGTGCATGTATCAAACTAGTGTACTCCAGATAATTGAAGATTCTCTCATAAATAACTCATGCATGTCTGTTCAGAGAAAGACCCAGTTGAGATTAAATACAGGGACAGGTTACTATCAGTTGCATGAGTTTTCCTATAAAAGAAACTCATCCATGTAGAAGGAATAAGGTTCCTTAAGGATTGCACAATTTTACAGGGTGTGAGATCAGTGTGAGTGATTAGTGTTACACTTGGTAATAGTAGGATCACCCAGGATAAAAAACACAAGGAAATAAGAGGCTTGGAGGGTAGAGGAGAAGGTTTGTGAGAAGCCTTGTTTGCCTATGCACATTCAGGAGGATTATAGTGAGAGCTAGCTAGCTGTGAGAGCTAAGGCTTTATGTAATCTTGATGTATTTCCACCTTGTATGATAATACAGATAGCGGGGTTTTTAGCTAAGGATTTCCCCTAAGTATTCTTCTATGTTTCATGTGCATTGATTCTTCTTATGGTTATAGTGTTCAACTTGATCTTTCTCAAATCTTTAAGCTTCTGGAAGTTTGATAGTAGAAATAGATTATAGTATTTTTCTTTGGTATCTTGCATTATCAAGTTAATATACAGTCAGATTTTCTATATAGATATCAGAGGTAGATTTGTAGAGAATTTGTAGGAAATTTCTACATGGTATCAGAGCTAGTTGATCTATAGAGAAATTTATACATGGTATTAGAGCCAATTTTATCGGAGCAAAGATTATTGGAGCAGTGAAAAATATATGAAGAAGAGAATTTGAAGTAAAAAAAACAAGGGCCATTGGTTTGCAGAGCATATTTGAATTTTTTTGTGCAAAATTTTCATAAGCAAATAAAAGATATGGATTCTTTGTGAAAAAAATACCCAAATTCAAAAAAAATAAGTTGAATCAGAGTTCAGATGAGGGAGATATCGCTGATTTAAATTCAACACTCTTTTTGGAAAATTTCGTGATAATGGGAAAAATGAAATAGATTATTGTGCTAGCTAAGAACCTATATGCACTTGAGGTACAAAATGCATGCAAATCCTTGAGGAGCAAGGCAAATGTTATAGACTTGGTTATTGAGAGGGAGACTAAATTACCTCTCAACATGCAGTGCGAGAAGAAGTGTCAGACAATTGTGGAGGGGCCACAATTGGAGAAGTCAGCAGAGGGATCACATGCAGCCATACCTTCAGGTGTGAGGTGGGGCGATGTGGAGTGATAGTCGCAAGAGGGTTGAAATTGGGTAGGGTACATTGAGAAGTTTTATCTCATGGATCGGACCTTGCTACGGGAGCCCAAAGTACATAGTAACGAGAGGAATTAGTGGGATTGATGCAGTCAGAGATCCAAGTGACAGAGGCTAGAGCAGTAAGATACTGAATAACACAAAGAATGATTGACAACAGTGCAGAAAGGCTAAGTCAACAGAAGCACAAGTTTTTCAGTTGACAAAGGCAAATAACAGTCAGAGACTTTGATGACAGATGCATCATACTAATTCAGGTTGGATGTTTTTGTGTTTCTAGAGTTGCTGGAGCAATAACACTAAGGGAGAAGTGTTGCATGCAAAACATTCCAAAGGTTCAGGATCGAGATTGAGTTGAAATCATTTCTTGTTGAGAGGGAGTTTTGAGAATAACAACAAGAAATGCTAAAAATAAAAATGTTAAAAATAACATTCAAATATTCCAATGTTAATTTTTCCTTGAATTAAAATTGTAAATTAAAATTCGAATTTAATCTCACCATCTACTTGAAAAATAATTAATTAATTCATATTGAGTTAATTAGTTGGATAAATTCAAGCTAGAATTCTTTATGAAGTCATGCAACAATTATCCCTTAAATTAAGATTATCCCTTAATTAAGGAGATAAGGATGAGTTATAGTTGAGTTGTAACTAGTTAGCTTAGTTAACTGAGTTATGTCCAGTTAAATTAGTTCCAAACAGATTGAGGAACTAATTGTGAGTTCAGTCAGTTAATGCATGCATGCATCAAACTAGTGTACTCCAGATAAATGAAGATTCTCTCATAAATAACTCATGCATGTCTATTCAAAGAAAGACCCAGTTACTATCAGTTGCATGAGTTTTCCTGTAAAGAAAACTCATCCATGCAGAAGGAATAATGTTCCTTGAGGATTGTGTAGTTTTATAGGGTGTGAGATCAGTGTGAGTGATCAGTGTTACACTTGGTAATAGTAGGATGACCTAGGAGAAACAATGCAAGGAAAGAGGAGGCTTGGAGGGCAGAGGAGAAGGTTTGTGAGAAGCCTTGTTTGCCTGTGAGCATCCAGGAGGATTGTAGTAAGAGATGGCTAACTGTGAGAGCTAAGGCTTTGTGTAATCTTGATGTATTTCCACATTGTATGATAATACAAATAGTGGGGTTTTTAGCTGAGGCTTCCCTTGAGTATTCTTCTATGTTTCATGTGCATTGATTCTGCTTCTGCTTATATGTGTTCAGCTTGATCATGCTCAAATATTTAAGCTTCTGCAAGTTTGATAGTAGAAGAAGATTATACTATTTTTCTTTGGTATATTGCATTATTGAGTTAATCTATAGTGAGAGTTTCTACATAGATCTCAAAGGTATATTTTAGAGAATTTGTAGGAAGTTTCTTCATGGTATCAGAGCTAGCTGATCTATAGAGAAATTTCTACAAACTCAACCCCTCATATGCAATTCAACCCTCCTCTGGAACCCTGAACGGATCAACACATGTAGCCCTAACTAACTCGGCCTCTACTAGAAACTCGCACTAGATGGGAAATTAACTCAGCTTCCTTTGGAAATTCAACCCTCACTAGAAAACTAAGATTCTCATGTGCAAAACGATCACTCTTGAAAATTATCTCTTGCTTTGAAAACTCATTCTCAATGATCCAACTCATACTTATGGGGAAACTCAGGCTCTGCAGAATAAAATTGACCTCCCTTTATCACTGAGAAACGATAAATCGTTGTGAAGAAATCATTTTGGAAATTTAGTCTTAAATCACTACTGAACTCAGCTGTCGGTGTCCTCATGCTATCACTGCACCCTTTCTTTCACTGCAAATCAATTTTTTTGTCTCCAAAATCCCTATCAATTTTATCTTATAATATTTTGTTGATGAATCAATGGCCATGATCTATTCTCAATTGATGGTTATGAAAATTTTGACCCCATCACTTGACCTTTCTAGAAGTCACTAGAGGAAAATTGGTTTTCCTCAGTTAAACCTAAATAATTAACCACTTTCCCTAAGACAAACTTAGGATAATAATTAAATTGCCTAATTAATTCTAATTAAGACAATTTTCCTTAGAATTTCTTTCTGGGTGTTGGATAAAAACTAATCCATTGTATTCCTTAGTCTCATAAACACCATATGAGAATAGAACACCTGTCTAAGCTACAAAAACTAACAAAGATGTGATTTTCCTTGAAACTTCCAAGATTGAAAATGTTGTTGAGTGGCATCTTGATTGTTTGGATAGATTCAATTATACAGAAAAAATTAAGATTTTTATAATGAGATTCCATATCTTGAAGAGGGGAGTGCTATCCCGGATCAATTTTTGGAATCTCCTTCTGTAGCACTCTCTCCCCCTCATGAAGTTCCAACTGCTTCTTTAGATTAAGAAGACACTTTGAGTGATAAGATTAATATTATTGGAATGATAAATATTGATGTAGCCCCATATAAATCAAAAAATAATCCTTGAACATCTCATGAAGGTCCTCCAAAATGGCCCATTAAAATAGTACTTGAAAGTGTTTATCCTGATGAGGTTGGAAAGACAAGAACTAGAAGTTCCACTATAAAAAATGAAGGTGATGTAGATGATTTTAATTGAGCTGATGAAATGAATGTTTCTTATAACCGTGAATTAAATTTTCTTAGTAACTTTTAAATAACTTCCTTTAAAAAAATTTCTTCTCATGATGAATGGAATGAAGTAATGCTTAAAGAGTATGATGCTCTCATAAAGAATGGAGCCTAGAATTTGGCAGACCCTCCATTTGGAATGAAACTAATTAGATGAAATTGGGTATTCAATAACATGTATAAATCATATGGCTTACTTGAAAATCAAAAAGCAAGTCTCATGGAAAAAGGATTTACATAGAAAGAAGGGGTAGATTATGAGGATACTTTTCCCCACAACAAAATGGGCCACCATCTAGACTCTGTTTTCCTTGGAAATTTAAAATGGATGGAAAGATCATCAAATGGATGTAAAAACTTCCTTCTTGAATGGAGACTTTAAAAAGGTTTTTTATGACTCAACCAAAAGGTTTTGTTGTGAAGGGACAACAACATAAAATATGTAAAATCATATAATTCTTGTATGGCAAAAATCAAGCACTGCAAGCATGGTATGAAAAATTGACTGAGCATCTTTTGGAATTAAATTTTAAACACTTTAATATTGATGATACAACTTTATTTGTAAAGAAAGTTGGAAAAATTGTTTTCTATCTTGTGGTATATGTAAATTAAATATCGATGATAGGGAATAAACAAAATTATATTGCATCCATAAAGAAAGAATTGAAGAAAGGATTTGAGATGATAGGTTTGGGACATCTTCATTACTATTGGGGCATTGAAGTGACTCAATCTATAAGATATATATTACTCTCTCAAAAGAAGTACATTGGAGAAATATTGAACACATTTGGCATGGATGAAGGTAATCCTATGTCCACTTCAATGGAACCAAATTTAAAGCTCACATTTGAGGAAGGAAACGAATTTGAGGATGCAACTAAGTATATAAAACTTGTAGGAAGTTTTATCTACCTTACCACTACTAGAACACATATTTCATTTGTTGTTGGAATCCTTTCTAGGTTTATGCAAAAACCTTGTGAAAAAGAGTTTTAAAGTACTTGAAAGGAACTCAAGGCTTTGGACTCAAATATACACAAGTGGATGACTTCAACTTGATTAGATATTATGGTTGAGACTTTGACGGAGACGAGAAAAATGGAGTATATACTTTAGGTTATGTTATGAGAGTTGGATGAGGAACTATATACTATAGGTCATGTAAACAATTAGTTCCAATAGGTTCCAAAACAAAGGAAAAGAATTTGGCAGCTATAGAAGCAACCAAGGAGATTGTGTGGCTCAGGAATATTATTAAATATTTGCAGAAGAAACAAGTATGCTCTACATCTCTTCTAATTGACAATGGTTCTTCAATTAAATTGGCCAAGAATAAACACTTCCACGATTGAACCAATCATATCAATACAAAGTATCATTTGATTCAACATCAAGTAGAGGTTAAGACTATTCACCTACAACATTGTTCCACACATGAAAAAATTGTACACGTCTTAACTAAAGCACTTGGAAGAGAAAAGTTTGAAAGATTTAGAATAACACTTGGACTCACAAACATCCGTTCAGTTTAAATGGGAAATGTTAGATGCCTAATCCTTCAGAATTGGGTGAAATTATCTAAATACATAAATAAATTAGTGTAGGAAAAAACAATGGAATGTGAATCCTAAGGGTCACCCTTTTGATTGTATATATTGGTGTTTATCATAAGGAAATTAATTCATTCAAGAGTTATTTTCCTAGCTTGAAAAAAATATTCCTAGCTTCGACAAGGATTGTTATGAAACCAGCTCAACAAAAAGATAGAAAAGATAGATCAACGCCTTAGAATTGTTAGGATATTCCGACACGTAGGAATAGTTAAGTATAACTTGGTCTAGTATAGAGTTAGGTAAAGTGTGTTTCTTTAACATGTACATTTGTAACTTACAATCCGACGGTCACGATATGTAGTGATCTAATGGTTCATTCTCTCCTCGTATTAACAGACACTTGATCCGTGGCTTGACACCCGATTGGTCCATGAATTCTATTTAAAGCCATGGAGGGTGATTTGTAAGGTTCACCCGGCATGAGAGAAGCTTATGTAAATTTTCATTCTTTATTAATAAATTGCCTGTAGTAGCCACGTTGGCACAGGCCGTGGACTGTTTCCCTCTCTGAGGGTTTTAACCATGTCAAAATACTGGTGTATTAATCTGTGATCTGTTTGTGAGCGGTGTCCTTTTGGTGTTCTGTCTGAGGAACTTACCTTGTAAATTCCTACATTGTATCAGAGCTATTTGAGGGCCGCGTCCGTTGTTGATCCAAATCTGAAGCCGGTAGAACTGCATGTGACTGCCATCTCCTAGATCTACTATTTATGACTGCTTTCGGGCCGAGAGGACTACTCCATTGTGTTGGGAGCATCTGTTCTAGTGAGGAACCCCTTTTGTTTCACGTGAAAAGGTTTCCAGTAGCCCTATCCGCATCATTTTTTAGATCTGGAGGTATACAATGTTTATTTGCAGTTTACTGTTATTTTCTCTCTGTTTATTTCGGTTTCGATTTATTTAACTATTTTTTTTACTAGATCTATACCTTTCATTTCTGCGTATGCTATTTTCCATGCGACTCTGTGTGATCTGGGCAAATCAGAAACAGAAAGGAAGAATTTTTTCTCATGCGTATGCTCTTTTCCCTGCACCTTAGTGTGATCTCGGAAAATCAGAAACATTGAGGAAAATATTTAGTTTCCGGGTAAAGCTAACTTTAAGCCGTAAGGCTTGTTTTCTTTGCATGTCCGTGTTGGGTTTTTTGTTTTTGTTTTGTAGGGAGAAAGAGAGCTTTCTCAAGTAAGCACGCAATCCAAAGCATCTGTGACTAAACAAAACAAAGCCCCCCCCCCCCCCCTCTCTCTCTCTCTATATTTTTGTATAGCTCACTTGGTTCAAAGCTAATTTAAGAGAGTAGAGGTCTTGGGTTCAAATCTCCTTTTTGTTGGAAAAATGAGCGTTTTTTTTCATTTCTGCACATTCCCACACTTTGCTCGTGCTTTCATCAACTTTTTAAAAAAAAGTTCATAACTTCTTCGTCCGTAAGTTGTTTTCAGAATCATTTTTATTGAACCAACCTAATTTTTCGAGCTCTTTCCATTGGACCACTTAGTTTCAGCATATATAGCTTCAGTTTCTGTCAAAATGGAAAGTTCATGCCAAGTTATCCTTGACAGCACCAACTACTTCCAATGGTGGTCCTACATTGTGGATTTACTTATAAGTAAAGGTCTTTACCGAATAGCCACAGGCGAAGAAACCAAGCCAAAAGATGAAGAGAAAGCGGCCAAATGGGAAAATAGGCAAGATCAAGCACGTGGGTTGATAGGGATGCCTATCTCTCCTGATCTTAGATTCCATATTGCTGAACTTGATACTCCTGATAAAGCAATGGAGCAGCTTACTAAAGTTTTTGGAATAAAAAATGAATTTAGAGCCCATCAGCTTGAAAATGAGTTGCTTACATTAAACCCCAATGATTTTTCTTGCATTGAAGATTTCTTGTCCAAGTTCAAGACCATTAGACTTCTCTTGGAAGGTGTTAAAGTTAAGAAAGAAGACAGTGCCCTTATCTATTGCATTCTTACTAAGTTGGGACCAGCCTACTCTGTGTTTGTTTCCACCTTCCATTCTACAAGAGAAGCCTTCATTTCTCAAGGACATGACTACAAGCCCCCTTCCTTTGATGCTTTTTGTGATTCTTTTAATAAGAGAACAAGAAAAACTCTTACACCTTGGTCTTCTTAATCGTGGAAACTCTTCTAAGAAAACGTTAATCGCCCAACAGCAACCAAACTCAAAGAATCCTAAGAAGTCATATCCTAAAAAGAATGGTCCTAAACCAAACAAGGGTCCTAAGAAAACTCAGCCTCAAAATGAAAAATCATTTCACCAAAATGATAACACAAATAAAAACAAAGGCAAGAAGACTGATAGAAATTGCAACTTTTGTAATCGAGATGGCCACTTAGAATCTAAATGCGTTAAGAAGATGGAAGCCTTGGAAGCAGCAATGAAGAAACATAACATCAATGTGGAGCACTCTTCAAATTCATCTTCAGGAATGGCACTTTGTGCATGTCGTTGTCAAGCATCTCAGTCTGGCTATGCATTAAATGTATCTTCTTCCTCTCATTCTCATGAGTGGCTCATTGATTCTGGAGCCTCTTATCACATGGCCAAAAACAAGCCATGTTTTCTTCTTTAAATAATTGTAACACCAAAAATATATATGTTGGTGATGATAAATCTCTTAGTGTTGTAGGGACTGGAACTGTTCATATAGACAATGGTCAATTTAATGATGTATTATGTGTTCCAACCTTATCCTCCAACCTTTTATCTGTTTATCAGATAACTCATTCAGGTGAAGGTAAAATCGTTGAATTTTCACCTCACGATGTTGTAATTAAGAACCTAAAGGATCCTAGACAGATTTTAGCCACTGGCATTGCTGATGATTCCACAAGGTTGTATAAGTTTCACAACTTT
>APFE031319793.1:0-12006 GCA_000404065.3 Pinus taeda | reverse complement strand
GTTTTCTTCATTCACTTCTCGTTCTCCTCCTCCACTGCTGTGCATTCTTTTTCTTCTTACATTACCAAAACAAAATGATTTTACCCTGCTGTGTTTCAATCCTATTCAACAATGAACTCTATTACATTATCATTTTACCACCTGTGTGGTTTTTCTTCTCACTGCTGCTAACAGAGGTTCACTACCTCCCGTGTGCAATTACATAAATACACTTACAATCCCCGTGCGTGTTTTTCACACAACAAAAATTGGGGTCAACGTTTTTTAAAACATATATTAAAAAAAGACTTACCCATACTCCTATTAACTCGCCGTATGAAATCATAAAAACTTTTACCTAAGTTAATGACACCTTCATTAAAAACATTAAATAAAACGTGCCGTAAAAGTAAAAATAAAGTTCGGGCAAGTTTATGATAATGATTCTCCGTTGACCTGATCGGACGCAATTCGCTCACCAACCTCAAACAAAACAAACGACCTTTAGCTTCCGGGGAAAGTGGTTTTGGGTTCGTACACTGGACGCGTGGCAGCTGGTTGGGTTGTTCGGAGGCCCTCTGACAAAAACCCCTTTTTACCACAAGCATTGCGAAATGCCTCCACGTGGTTCGGTGGTTTTGCTGGGTGGTTTTTTTAGGTGCATTAAATATTTGCCGCGCGCGGTTGAAATTACAAATTCAACACACTTGTGTGAGATGACAAAGTCGCCAGCTACGCAGAGGCATATGCCAAGCAGAGAAAAGCTGACTGCGCTTTGCAGCACTCGAACGGTCCATATGGCGAAAATATCTTCTGGGGATCAAGTGGAGCTGACTGGCAGCCAAAGGATGCAAACAACGGATGGATCGGCGAGAAGCGTTTCTTCAACCATGCAACTCGTACGTGCGACCAGTTTGAAAAATGCGGGCACTACACTCAGGTAGTGTGGAAGAATTCTGCCAAAATCGGCTGCGCAAAGGTCATCTGCGACGACGGTGGCACTTTCATTACGTGCAACTATGATCCTCCTGGGAATTTCATCGGTGAAAAGCCATATTAAGGGTCCAACTGATCTGAGCTTCACGCTGTTAAATTATCATAAGCATCACTTCCTGAATAGTGCCCTCGTAGTATTGAAACATGTCTAAAATATATGCCTTTTCCTTTATGCTTCCCATTTGTCATGATTAGTAGCTTCACCATTGACAATACCGTATGTTCTTTCTATCTAAATATTTCGTACTTCCCTTTAATATATTAAGCTTTTTCCAGGTTGTAATGTTTGAGAATCAAATTCTCAAGATATCATAATAATTTGAAAGATATATTTTACAAATCGTAATTGTATTTGATGAATTCTAGCGTGCCCGTAGAGCCTTCTAATCCGTGAATGAATGAGATATTTGGGAGCATAAATAAATTAGACCACTGCTTAGAATCTCATTTTGATGGAATCAAAAGTAACTGCGTAGAAAGCGGTTTATATGGTTATTAGTGGAAAATGTTTTTAAAATATTTATATTTTAGTATAGCATTGTAAATTAAATGATTAAATAAATGTTGATAGTTTATAATGTTGGGAATCTGTAAAGTCAAGACAACTGTGGGGTAGGAAACAGGAGAGTCACTTAAAAGCTTTTGATTTTATTAATGGGATCGTGTATATCATTCCAAGATACTTTTACATTATTAAATTTATACTCCCGTCTTTAATTTTTATATATAAAACGTTTAAAAATAATAAATATTTATAAATATATATCATTTTAATCATATACAAAAATATAGTAATATTTATATATATTTATATATTATATATATTAATAAAATGTTCTTAAAGCTCTTAAAGTATAGAATAAAACCATATTTATGAGAAACTGAAATTAATTATAGATATATTATATATATATATATTTATATATAATATATATAATTATATTTAAAAATTTATTGAATAATTAATATCATATTATTAAATTTGTATTTTGTAAATGTTTTTTCTAAATTATTAAATTTGAATTGATTGCATAATAATTAATTTCTTTAATCCTCAACTTGAACAATGTAACTCCACCCAAACACCATATTAAACCTAATCTAATCCTGTAATTAAAAATAAAATAAAAAATATTTAAAGATATGTAAATTAATTAAAATATAAATATTCAAATTATACAATTGATTTGAACTGTATTTCGTAAATTTCTAAGCATTTACTATATAAATTTATAAATTATTTAATACATTGTTCTTCAAACAGTGTTACAGTATAGGTTAATTGAGTTACTTTAAAACGACAAATAAAACTGTGTTAGGGCTCTTGGTACCGGGGATGAGATTTTTATCTATGGATTCAATAGTGTCTGTTTGCATGTGACATATTTCGGGTTGAAATCATTTAATTAATTGGGATTTCATTTTCTCTGATTTTTTTATTATGGATAATTTAATATAACTTAATAATGTTAAGTATTTTGGTATTCAACATTAAATGTTAAGTTAATAATATAAGAATTTAACTAAATACTTATAAAAGTTTATATATTTTTTAATCACTATACATACAAATAAATTATTAATATATCCTATATTTAATGTATATTTTATATTAATTTTTTATTATTATATTATATATATATATATATATAATTAATGTATTTTATTTTTATTTATTATTAATTATATTAATACAAATGGAATAAGTTTTATACAATTTTAATGTAATTGATATTAAATGTTGATAGGCATCAATCCATAATAAGTATCAATTTCATGATACA
This sequence comes from Pinus taeda, assembly GCA_000404065.3. Lineage (NCBI taxonomy): Eukaryota > Viridiplantae > Streptophyta > Pinopsida > Pinales > Pinaceae > Pinus > Pinus taeda. The sequence continues at coordinate 9,247 of APFE031319793.1, read as the reverse complement.
TGTCATTTTGCTAAAATTTAAAAATATAATAACTAACTAAACCACTTAGATCCATTTTATTTTGCATCTACTAAGTGTAGAGTGAGATCAAATATATTTTACTTTAAAAGAGGTTTTCATATCAAGATATTTGATCCCTCTTTGGGCTTGGTAGATTTGGAGTTAAAATAAATCTAGATTAGGTTAATTTTCCCCTTTAAATAGGTAATATTCCACATGAATAGCATGTGTCAATACCATGATTGAGCGTTGTCACCCCTCTCCAATTGCACAAACTGCTATTATATTACTCAACAAATGTAGTAGTAATGAGATAGATAAACCATATCGTGAACTAAAATTTTTTAATTATAACCTCCGAATGATAAGAAAAAAAAAATTATTTTGGGAAGCAAGTATGAATATTAAGGGGCATTGAAGGTGCCAAAACCATCATGCAAGCATTGGAGGTCAACATGGCTAAGATTCCAACTAATTTCTACATAGAAATTCCACCTACGGTACAACCACACTATAATGAAGAATATACAACCACAGTATAATGAAGAATAATATAACTACAAAATGCGAAGAGAGGAGCAACAACAAAGGCATACTTTCTCTGCATTGATAACATTAGGCACATGTTATATTGAGACGGTTGGCCTCTTGTGGAGGTGGCAGTAGATGGAAGTATACCTGAGGGAGGGCATTGACTCTCCACCACCTTCGTCTTGTATAACAAGAAGCCACTCTAAGTAATAATAAGGAATCATTATTATCCGGAAAGGCGAGTTAACATTGACGTATGACGACCAAGATTTCACGAGTGCAGGCATTATATCTAGGTTATTTCAAGCATGCCGAAATATTGAAAACATGGTCAGATGTCTCCTAATTTTCTTTGGTCTTGACCTTTGTCAATGTTAGGCACTCACACTTGTGCATTAATAATAATAATAATAAAATTACAATATAATATAATATATAGAAAAAAGATTAATAAAAAATAAATTAAAATTTAAAGTTTAATTAAAGTAAAAAATCATGAAATAATATTTTTAATTATGGAGATTTACTTCCATATTACTATGAAGATTATTAATATTTAATTAGTATTTTTTACAATATGATGGTTTATCAATACCATATTTCCAGAAAACCATAATTTACTGCATATGAAATTTGTTGATATGACCATTTTTTTGTTAATCAAATTAATTAAAAGGGAAAAAAGAAATTAACTATTTTAGAGATAATTCTTAACCATTATGCGTTATCACATCATCCAACTTTTAGTTATATAAAAATCAATTATCACCTCGTTATGATAATACTTAGCATGTTATCTTGCAACTATTCACATATGTCATTCACATGTTCCCAACATCAAGACAACCATATCTATCAATTTGAAATCAACATTTACCAAGACTAACAATCATGTCATAATCCATAGTCAACTCATAGTCATTAGGCATAATGCTACAACCATCACCTACTACACTCAACTACATATGAACTATCTCAACACATATGTATTAGTACAATCATCTTAAAAAGAAGATCATTCCTGGATGAAATCCTATAAACTGATACTCATATCATGCAACAAATCAAACATTGAACAAACTATAAATGTATCGGGTTAGATAAATCAACTAGATGACATAATAGATGCCAAACTCTCAAACACCAACTAGACAACATAATCAAACAATGAAGCACATAGTAGACGACATAAGCAAGTTCATACCTTAATGTATCTCAAAAGAGGAAATCTTGTCTGCACAATCAATCCAAATTAGCACAACATAACCTCACAACATATCAAACCAAAAAAAATAAGGTCATGATATCCAAAATAGTCCCTACTTAACATGTTCACATCATAACCTCATAAACATTTTTCGTTCATGAATAACATTCACATATGTACGATTAGTCTAGATTAGTACAACACAATGTCATAAACAAGTCAACTCATACTTGAATGTCATAACTCTAACCATTTACATATGCCAATCCAATTTAGCAGGATACATATAACATCAAGATCTTAATCTAATAACCCTAATCATCAAGTTACTAGCATATAACAACAAGTTATACATCATGCTCATCAACAACATATAACCTAATCATCAAGATAACTATCATATAACAACAACAAGTTATATATCATGTTCATCAACAACATATAACCTATTCATCAAGCTAACTATCATATAACAACAACAAGTTAACCTATAACATATTCATCAACAACATATAACATAATCATCTATTCAACTAAGATAAAACAATCAACAACAATGCATACAACCACAAGTTGCTATAATTGATGACTATCTGACACATGTGCATATAACTACATTGATTAACTAGCATCTATCATGTATGTAACCATAACATAAATAGAATGAAAGGTACACACATAACCATAATTCATATAACAATCCTTAACCTACATACATGCATTTCCAACATACAAACGTGTATGACGATGTGCTCTTTCATCGAGGTCCAATGCTGCAACTTCACTTTAATGATCTGCATCTCCTGCTTTACCTCATTGAACACACTAGCATCATAACATACCAATAACATCTTGGTGACTTAATTTCATACAATGACCTCACAATGCATGTAAAAACTACCATACATGCATGACCATAACCATGACAACGCATACATAATAACATATAGACACTAAAATGCATAACAAATGCATATACAAGCATTCACTCATGATGACGCATTCCACAACAACACCATCAACCTTCACTTGATGACATCCCTACAACCATGATCAACACCGTGCAAATGCAACAAGCACATGGGCTACAAACATAAGGAACACATATGCAACCAACATGAATGCATGACCAACATACAACCCATCCAGTCCAAGGGGTGAACCATGCTATGATACCACTCTGTGGTATCAGATATGACTCAAAGAGAGTGCAACCCACTCTCATACCACTATGTAACATCGTCCTCCCACATCTACCAAAGTAGTTGTCTAACCATGGTAAACATGTGACGAGAAGTTACTATGATATGATTTTACCTCCTAAGTCATGTTAAGGAAGTGAAACCAGTGGAAACAAACCATACAATCATTTAACATTAACATTATGACCTTTAGAAACCAGTCCAACCTTTCTGCCATCTAGCCCCTAGGCTCCACTAAGATTTTGAACCACTTGACCTCTGGACGCTCTCATGTTATGGGCATGTCAACGTCCAGGGATCTTTGGATGCGATCATAGGCCTACAAGACACTATCCAAAGATTATTTTTCTCAGTTCTTTGTTAGCATCCCTGGTATTTAAGCCACATTTTCAAGCCCAGAGCCCAAGTCCTTGCCCAAAATTGAATAACACCTTTAGAATAGTAAGATAACATGGAAATAAAAGTACTAATGCAATTACTTGAATAAGACGTTGAATGGACCCCTACTAGCCAGATATGCATTTCATCAAACATATCATGAATATGTAATATACAAGTGTAAATAACATGTCTAAGCATAGGGGTCACTGATGTATCTAAGATTCCCTATGAGGCATTATTTCCTTGTAAGTTTAGCTACAGTTTCATCCATTAGGCCATAGATATATTATTCATTCATATACAAGTAAAAACATGATGAGAGCCATACATAGCAACCCATCATAATACATATTCATAACCAGCATAATAACAACATAAATACAATGAAATAACACCCATATGATCCACATATAAACTAATATAATACTCATAGAAATACAAGGAGAAATAACCTCATATTGATGATGCAAAATCCAAACATGTGATCGAACTTCCACGTTCCACCTGACCGTAGAATGGATGAATCAAATATCTCTTTATCCATTCACCATCGGGCCATATAACAAGCATGAATGTGGGATCTCATAGAAAATATCAATAAAAAACCATCTAGGGTTTCCAGAGTCCATCCACCTCAACTCATCAAATAGTGATTTCACCTCGTGGTTAGACATCACAAAACCATCATCAAATTTTTCTTTATCCAAGCCTTCTAGGTCTTCCATAGAGTTTTCTCCAACCGAGGCTTCTAGGACTAGTAACTCAACCCACAACTATCGTCAGGCTTCAAGATAGTTTGTCCAACAAAGGCTTCAAGGACTAGTAACTTAACACACCAAGGGCTTCCAAATCGTTTGTCCAACCAAGGCTTCGAGGACTAGTAACTCAACCTAAGTTGTTACAAGGTTTCCATAGAATTTGTCGAAGTAAGGATTTTAGAAACTAAGAACTCAACACAAGTTAAGGAAACACAAGAACCAACTAATAAACAAAGAAAATAAATCCATAATACCATATCTATCTAGGAAATGTCAAAGCTAGGAAATCCACTATCAATCCTGGCCATCCTCCATGCCAATAACAAATCATAGCCAACAAACAACATGCATATGCCATGCATGCCAAAACTAGTGAGGAAAACATACATGCAACTCAGTACCTACAAGAAAAACCTTTTGCAGCAGTTGATCTTGATGTCGTCTTGTGTTTTCCTATTGTTTCTATACCTTCTTACTCCAAAAATCCAAGTATGCCACTCCCTCCAAGAGTGCTCAAGGAAAAATCTAAGTATCCAAGAGTATGATAGAGAGAGAATAATGAGAGAGCTCCAAAAATGAACTGACAAAAGGTTACATTGACCAAGCATGCCCACTGATACTTAGAATCCTTTTTATTAATGAGGCCTCTATTTTCTTCATTTTCCATTATTTTCTTTCATTTTCCTCCTCACATGAAACCTATGACATTTCACCTTCATTTTATTTGAATTTCCATTATTTTCATAAATAAATGCCAAATAATGCCTCTTACCTTCCCAAAGCCTTTGCCATTTCATTTTCCAATTTCCTTAGCCATAATAATCCAAATGAATGCCTACACTAAGATGTCTTACCCAACCCACCATTTAGCTTGGAATATGTGTCCCATCACCATGGCCTTATATATTTTTACATGAATTTTTAACCAAGGTTCTTACATAATCCTCCCTTTGGGGGAACACTATCCTCGGTGTTCAATGACACCTATAACCAAAAATGCTGCTGAAAACAAAACATGCTTCCCATGGAGCTTTATAACAAAGCTCATTGCAGTATTTACAATGACCATATGCTAAAACATGACAAAAATACCATTTATTGGAGCTTTATTACACTCCTCATTACGATATTTACAACAATAACTACATATACATACATACACATTTGCTTCAACCGTCAAATAATCATATTGTCTATTGATCTTTATAAATCCATCTCGATACAATATTTACAATAATACAGACATATACACATATGCACATTTTCTCAACAATAAAATAAAAGGATACGATGCTTGCATCCACAATAAGGGAATTCAGAGGCTCACACATCCACCCTCAAAGTAATACCAGGATTCACCTCCTTCCTAGGAAGTCCAGAATCCATTGTCAAAGTAAAATTTGCATCAAATGTTCAATGCTATAATCTTACGCAACTTGTCCTCTTAGTGAATAGTTACCATCTCATTGTTCCAGGGCACACTCCCAATGTGCATTTTATTTCATCTGGTAATGCTAATGACCAAAATAAATCCATCCCTAACCTTCACTTCTCTGCTACATAATCCCTTGGACAATCCAATCACCCGCTTTTGTGCAATCACTCACCTTCCCTTGGCACCCCCATCCCAGGTATTCCATCCCTTGGAAAGGCTTCCTCGCATTGGAAGATAAAAAAATAAGACATAGACCTACCTTAAAGCCATCATACCAGTCATAACATGCTCATGGAAATCAGTGGACACTATTGGGTACCAGTGTCCCACAATGGCATATTGCTACATATTCCAATTCCTTTCAATAATGCTGCTAATCTTTGTAGTAAGTTTCAACCACTCAATTAGGCATTTCTTCATTCACGTACCAAGCACATAACTTACATTAGAGTTAAAATAAATTTGTATAAATTCACATCATATCTCATTGGTAGCTCGTCAATAAGGTACACTTGCAATCATGTTTGGTTCATGTCACAAGTCAAACGAACATCTTTGACCAAATCATCATGTATAAACATAACCATCATAGATCAAAATCATAACTCACATTTAACCCTCATAAACTAGAATTACTGATCACATGTAATCATCATAGACTAGAATCATAAATAACATGCATAATTAAAGTGAAATAAAATATTGATACTTATCTTTTAATCAATTCTTAGTTTCTACCTTTGTCCTTATTCTATACGCACACTGGATCAGTTTCCACACTTGACAAACACCCAATTCCCTCTCCTCAACCATGTGCACATACAAATAGTGTATATTACACTCAAAGCACCACACACAATGTACATAACCATGCAATACATGGATCTACACCTGACACCAAACACATACACCTACACCAAATGTACAACACAACACAATACATGCGCCTACACTTGGTGTAACCACCACACAATATATACACCTCACACATTGTACAACAAAATGAATACATACACCTACATCCGATATACAACTTAAATTATACGTACACCTACACCCAGTGTACAACACAATAAATCCATCTATACCTGATGTACAATTCCAGCCAATGTGTATACGTACACAAAGTAAAGATAATGAATATAAATGTTATGATACCATGACACAATGCACATACATAGTACCGCACAATAGAAACACAACATGTATGACGCACACAAAATACCACATGTACACTAGTACACCTACACATACACCTACGTACACCTACACTCGATGTACAACACATGGAAATGATAGTTCAAAACAAATTACTTAAATAAGACCTTGATTGGACTCCTACTAGCCATTATAGGCATTTCGTCAATCATATCATGAATATGTAATCTACAGGTGTAAATAACAGATATAAGCATAGGGGTCTCATACTTATCTGAGATTGACTATGAGCCATTGTTTCCTTGTCACTTTAGCTGTAGTTTCATCCATTAGGCCATAAATACATTATTCATTCATATACAAGTAAAAATATGACGAGATCCATATATAGCCACTATCATAATACATATTCATAACCAACATAATAACAACAGAAAAAACCAATGAAATCATATTCATATGATCCACATATAGACCGGTATAATACTCGTAGAAATACAAGGAGAAAAAAACTCATATTGATGACGAAAAATCCGAATCCGGGATAGGACTTCCATGTTCGACCTGACCATACAATGGTTGAGCCAAATCTCTCTTCATCCATTCACCCTCCTGCAATATTCCAATCATGAATGTGGGATGTCATAAAACACATCATTGAAAAACCATCCATGGCTTCCAGAGGCCATCCACCTCAACCCATCAAATAATTATTCCACCTCATGCTCGGACATCACAAAACCATATTCAGATTGGTCTTATCCAAGCCTCCTAGGGCTTCCAGAGCATTTGTTCGAGCCAAGGCTTCCAAGACAATTAAATCAACCCATTGTTGTCGTTGGGATTTCAGAATGTTTGTCCAACCAAGGCTTCCAAGAATAGTAACTCAACGCAAGGTAAGGAAACATGAGAACCAAACAAAAGAAAACAGTGAAATAAACCCATAATCTTCATGGCTATCTAGGAAATGGCAAGGTTAGGCAATCCACCATCAATCCTAGCCATCCTCCATGCCAATAACAGATCATAACCAACAAACCACATGCATATGCCATGCATGCCAAAACTATTGAGTAAAACATACGTGCAACTTGGTGCCTGCAAGAAAAACTCCTTGTAGTTGTTGATCCTAATTTCCTCTTACACTTTCCTTCTCTTCTCTTTCCTTCTTTCTCCAAAAATAAAAGTATTTCACACCCTCCAAGAGTGATCGAAGGAAACTCTAAGTGTCCAAGAGTATGAGAGAGAGAAAATAATAATAGAGCTACAAAATTGAACCGACAAAAATTTACATTGACCAAGCCTGCCCATTGTTTCTCATAATATTTTTTGTTAATGAGGTCTCTATTTTCTTCATTTTCCATTATTTTCCTTCATTTTCATCCTTACATGCAACCTGTGACCTTTTGCCTTCCTTTTTTCTAATTTCCATTATTTTCATCAATAAACGCCAAAGAATTCCTATTTCCTTTACAAATCCTTTTCCATTTCCTTTGTCAATTTCCTTAGCCATAATAAACTAAATGAGCACCCACACTAGGAGGTCTTACCCACCATTCAGCTTGCAATACATGTCCCATCACTGTGGTCTTATATATTTTAACATGAATTTTTAACTAGGGGTGTTACAACCTAAATACCATATCCATATGAAGGTGTCGATCAATCTGTGTAGAGGTGGGTATGCATGAGAGTATAGATGATGACTGATTGTGCGGAGAAGTGTACATGCTTCGTACTTCTACATAATGAGTTACATCCACACTGTATTATCAAATGATATAACCCTAATTCTAATTTAGCTTCATTTTATTTTATTTTAATTAAAATAGATAATAATTATGAAAAAAAAGTTAAAATGATTAGCGGTTGATAATGAATAAATGGAAAAATTTCAAAAAAGGATGAAATGCAGACTTAGTAATGAATAAATGACAAAATGACTAGCTCTGTAGACAAAGCTTTGCGGAACCAAAATAAGATGTTGTGACCTGGCTTTCAATGTGCATCTGTGAAGGTGGTAATCATGACATATTGAAAACGTGAAATAATAAGAAATGCAAAGGCCGCATTAACGATTCACCTTTCCACAATGATTTCCTTCTACAATATTACAAATTATTGTTATTAGTTTAGTGTTGTACTTTAGCAATAAATAGTTTTATTTTATTTTTTTAACTGAAATAGATAATAAGTACGATGTAGAGGCTAGACGGTTACCAATTGTGCAGAAGAATATGTGTGAAGGAAACTTTGGTTGTATGTTTCTGGAAGCGACGATAATGACATGTTGCGAATTCCATTATATGAAATGCAGATAACAATGAAATGCACAACAAGCACTCCCTTAATCAATCAATTAGTGGTAGATATGTGGAGATACACATTATTTATGACTAAAATATTAGCAACAATCCTATAATTCTGACGCTTGCTTCGATGTTTTTTTTTTCTCAATATGACTACTTCTATTATTGATACAAAAAATAATAGCAAGGTCGTGGCCTTGAGAGTTCAGTCTGTTGATGGCATTTTACAAAAAACACATAAGATCAGTACAGTTCTCTGACACATT
>APFE031319792.1:0-26598 GCA_000404065.3 Pinus taeda | reverse complement strand
TGTCTTGTTTTGAATTATACTGATCTGTATGGCTCTGCTCTATTATGCGCTACTCTACTTTGTTCTGTTCTACTTTGCTTTTGTCCAAATTATGAAGAAAAAGAAATGATCAAGGATGTATCATACTAACTCAAATTCAGCCTTAAAGTATGTACCACTGGTCCCAGACCAGTCTCAACCAATCTGAATTCAGTGTCATAGTGAGTACAACGCAACTGGTCCCAAACCAGTATCATCCTCCACTGACTCAAAGTCAGTCTCAGAGTGCGTACCACTAGTCCCAGATCAATCTCAACCGACCCGAAGTCAGCTTCATAGTAAGTACCACTCCTACCACTGGTCCCAGACCAGTATTGCAGTCTCAGAGAGTCTACCACAGGTCTCAGACCAGTCTCAACCGACCCAAAGTCAGTGTCATAGTATGTACCACTCTCACTGGTCCCAGACCAGTACTGCACTGACACGAAGTCAGTCTCAGAGTATCTACCACTGGTCCCAAACCAGTCTCAACCGACCCGAAGTAAGTGTCATAGTATGGTACAACTCCTACAACTCGTCCTACACCAGTATCATTGATCCCAAATCAATGAAGGTCATCCTAGCATAGGCAGTACGGTAGATACAACAATGCATCCATCAGTACTACTATGGTCCCTAACTTCATTTCCCTACTGATTGATCAGATGAGAGGTGCTTACCATGAGTCCCAAACTCCATGGGTAGGATGCCTCGACAAGAGAACTAATCAATCCTGTCCTCATAGGAGAACACATCAATCCTGCTACAATTGCCATGGAGAACACATCAATCTAGGTTTCCATGGAGAACACATCAATCCAGGCCTCACAGGAAAACACATCAATCCTGCTACAATCACCATGGAGGACACATCAATCCAAGCCTCATAGGAGAACTAATCATCTTGCTACAGAGGAGAGTGAATCATCCTATTCCACAAGAGAGTGAATCATCTTGTCCCACAAGAGAGCGAATCATCTTGTTTCACAAGAGAGCGAATCATCTTGTTCCAATGCACACCACCAGGGGAGGGTGACTCACCTTGTGGTCGCATGTTGCTCCAGTAAGAACCGCAAGCCCTTAGAGCTCTTAGAGCTCAATGTATGCAACATACAGGACCCTTGTACAAGGGTTTCTTGATGACTCCAAGTCATTTGGTAAAATCACAGATTAGATCTTTCCTCAGGGATTTGACAAGGTGTATCAACGTGTACATCATCTTAATGTGATGGAGCCTCCTTGCTCATCGACTTACCATATCCTAGATGATGTTTATATACTAAAGCAATCGACGAATACGAGATTCCTCAATAATCGAATCCCACCTCTGGTTGTTACAGAGAATCATAGTGGTATGTGTTCAAACAACTCACTGAAAAATTTTCCCCAACTAGGCAGCTCCATACAAGATCATACTCGTAGATATGTATCCGGTCTTGGTGGTGCTTATGGCAACCGAATCTACTTCCTTCTCATCCATTATATCGAAGTAGAATCCAAAGACAAACAACACTAAAAAGTGCTCCAGTGATCCTCCACACTACCTACCTAATCAGCATTCAAATAATCATGTAGTTTCATATTTCCAGCAGTGTATCTCAATCCATTAGTAATTGTGCCATGAAGATATCTTAGAAGATTCCTCGCATCAATTCAGTGAGGATTAACCAACTATGAGCTCACAATGCTAACTACAAAACATTTTTTCAGACGGAGGTTCACTAAGAACATTAATGTGAATGAGTTTATGAAACTCAAAGGCATTTCCCAAATCTGGTTCGACATCACTACCATATAACTCCTAAAAGTTAAGATCCTCGAGGTAGTCATAGGCTTTCAATCCATCATACCAAATCTTTCCAATATCATTACCACATATTTTCCTTGAGATAGGAAAATTTCCCTTGGCTTCTACCTTACTTCAAGTCCTTGGTCCTTCATTTCAAATTCAGAAGCCAACTCCCTCTTACATTTGTGAATGAGAGGGTCTGCACCTATTAGAAAGAGGTCATCCACATACAACACCCGTATGAGAGGCTTGTCATCTTCAACCATAAAGTAAAGGTTATGATCAGCTTTAGTCCTAGTGAGTCCCAGCTTCATCAAGTAGCTATTGATCCTCTCATACCATGCTCGAGGTGCTTGCTTCAGCCCATAGAGAACCTTCTTCAACTTGCATACATGATATTTTCAATCATAAATCACAAATCCTTCAGGTTGCTCCACATAGACCTCTTCTTTGATCGAACCATGCAAGAACGCGGTCTTGAACGCGGTCTTGACTTCCATATGCCATATACTTTGTCAGCAAAAACCTGTCCAAGGGAGAAATGAACTATATTGTAACCGAGAAAGAGTTCCTGGCCGTGGTCCATTCCCTGAACAAGTTCCAACACTACATCACTGGCTATCAAACATTTATGCATACTGATCATGTTGCAATTAGATATTTAATGAATAAGCCTGATGTAAATGCACGTATCATTAGATGGTTACTTTTGTTTCAACAGTTTGATTTGACTATCGTTGACAAACTGGGTAAAGAAAATGTTGTTGCTGACTTCTTGTCTAGATTGGATTTGCCTGTAGGTGAAGAAGGAACAGTGGATGACCATATGCCAGATGAACATCTGTTTGCTATCTCAGTGCTCTCTCCATGGTTTGTTGATATAGCAAACTACTTGTTCTCAACACAGTTCCCTTCGCATCTATCCTCAAAGGAGAAGAGCATAATCATGAGGAAGAGTGCCCCATTCACTTGGATCGGGGGAAACCTATTCAAACTTGGCCCCGATCAGATCTTGAGGTGTTTTGCTAGGGAGGAGGAATTCTTTGACATTCTCCTAACCTGTCATGATGGACCCTGTGGAGGCCACTTTGCAGCAAAGAGGACTGCCTTCAAAATTCTACAGGCAGGCTAATATTGGCCCACTCTTCATCAAGATGTCAAAGGATACATCAGCCAGTGTGACCGATGCCAGAGGATGGGGAAATCAACTCCAAGGGATGAAATGCCTCTCCAACCTCAAGTGACCCTCGAGCCATTTGAGAAGTGGGGCATGGATTTTGTGGGTCCTATTAACCATCCTTCAAGGGAAAGGTCTTACATCATTGTGTGCACTGACTACCTGACAAAGTGGGCAGAAACGAAGGCAATCAAAGCGGCAACAGAAGAAAGGGTGGTTGACTTTTTAAGAGAGAACATCTTCAACAAATTTGGCTACCCAAGAGAGTTATTCACCAATCAAGGAAGCCAGTTCACCTCCAACTTAATTGAAGACTTGCTCGCTCATCACAAGATCAAGCATAGGACTTCCACCCCATATCATCCTCAAGCAAACGGGTAAGTGGAAGTCACTAATAGAGCATTAGAAGGGATTTTGACTAAGGTGGTGAGCAGCAGCAGAAAGGATTGGGTAGATCACCTGGTTAAGCCCACTTGGGCCTACAACACCACTTGGAAGACCACAACCAGATTCAGACCTTATGAGGTTGTCTACGGGAAGAGAACTCTGTTGTCAATAGAGTTCGAGTACACCACCTTGAGGATGGCAGCTCAGCTGGACCTAGATCTCAGCCATGCTCAACGTGAAACGTTATTGTAGATGAATGTGTTAGATGAACACCGAATGTAGGCCCTCCTCCACTCAGAATTGGTTCAACTTCAAAGGAATATATAGCATGACCGAGACCTTCATGAAAAGCAATTCCAGCCGGGAGATTTGGCGTTGTTGTATGACTCCAGACACATGGATTTCAAATGAAGCTGAGGACAAGATGGCTAGGACCATATACAGTGGAGAAGTGCAATGAAAATGGTTCAGTCCTTATCAGGACCATTGTGAAGAAGACATCCCCATGCTCGTCAATGGGCATCGACTGAAGATCTACAGGAAACCCCTTTCCAGGCAAGAGTTCATTGAAACTGTGGAAAAATCAGTGTTGGTAATAGAGAAGGGTTCTGCCTCTGTTCCGGCCACACCTTAATAATCATCAAAAAACAAAAAAAAAGGAATAAAAATATCCCTGAACAGAAACCTCTCTGAGGTGCTGAGGGCAGGCAGTAAGGGTGAAAACCTCATGGAGGTGCCCTTGTTGTCTCTCAAAAAATAAAGAATTTGAATAAAAAGATGCTTGGGTGAAAACCTCTCTAAGGTTCCCAAGGAAGATAGTAGGGGTGAAAACCTCATGGAGGCACCCCTACTGTCTCTCTCTGTCTCTCAAAAAAAAAAAAAGAGAAAAAAAAAGAAATAAAAAAGAAATAAAAAAGGGAATAGAAGCAAGTCTAATCTCTCAAGAATTATTGCAGGCTACAGGAATATAGTGCAGAAAGGAGGCCTCCCAAAACAAGGACAGGGGTCCGTACCAAGTTACCGGGCATCCTCACATACATTCCCTCCATGGACACTCATGTTTTGAGGATTTGGACACAATCTGGTCGAGGTTCAACCTTCTACAGTAAGTTTCAGGACTTTCAACAAGAAGTTCTACATTTCTATAGGAAACATCATGTAGAGCCTTGGGAAGGCTAGAATCGATTATGGAGAGGGATTTGAAGCTTGAAATATGTTGATGGGGCATGAAACCACTCTTTTCTTCCACCCTCCACTTGTTTCATCTCCTTCCATCACCATTGCAACAATCTGGTTAGGTATTCTTGCACAGTCATACAAGAGTTCTGTTTCCTGAGATTAAATTTTTTCTTCCAAGTGATAAATCAAGCATACAGAGGCTCACACACTTTACCTATCAAGGCTCCATCAGGACCCTTCATCTGTGAATGCAATCCTAATCATTTCATCATGCATCCTAGGAGGAGAAGCAGCTACAAGATGTCCTACAGGAATCATGTAGCAGCTGATCCGGCAGGAGCACATACTATGGAGACACCTGCAGCTCAAATCAAACGAAGTCAACGCATGCAGCATTTAACACCAGAGGGTTGGGTCCCAAAGTCTTATATCCATCATCAGCCAATGAAAAAGGATCTCCAGCGGGCACCAAGCAGCAGCAAGAAAATCCAACATTCCACGTCCCGAAGCCTGCAAAACACGTCCACGGCGACACAGGTAAGTGTCTAACCTTATTTGTCGAATTGCATGAACTATACTCTAAAATTTGCATGACTATGAAATGTGTGGATTGAACAAGTTGGGTGGCCAGTCAACTGACCACCCATAGCCAGTCAGATGTCCTCGTGGGATCTGAACGAGCCCGGTTATGCCAAAGAGATGGGCAGTTGACACGTGGCAAGTGTCCAGTCGGGGAGAATCGACAGTGTGACAAAAATGTCGGCGGTTAATGGAAGAAGAAAGGATTTGGCGGTTAGAGACATGCCCAAGAATGATGGCTATGACTTTGGCTAATAGATCGGCTTGGACAGCTCACCCCCGCGCCATGAATTGCGCAGTAATTAAATTGCTTGGCCAAATAACTCATGATGAATCACTGTCATTTGCACTTGCAACTGTTTTTGCAGCAGAGTATGCGTCCTCCTCCTCTGCAGTTTGTTAGCCCGAGCTTCTCGACCCGTTCCAACATCCTCCTGCATCTCAGACTTTTCCAAAAGCATCGTGACATCCTCCAGAAGTCGGAAAATCTTTCTACAGGAACGAGCGCTATAGGAAACCTGGAATAACAAGGAAACCTGGATTGTCTACGTCGAGGTTGGAAATTCTAAGAGAGGTAGGCCCGAAAACACCATTCCCATGCATGATATTTCAAAAGGTGGTGAATTCGATGTGCTCGTGTAGGAAAAATTAAAAGCAAGTCTCTCTGTGAATCCAAAATTGCAGTTTACTTGTGGTTGCATGAAATTTTCTTCGTTGGTTTGTGTCCAAGATTTTCTCCATGGGTCCTGAAGAAAATTCCTCCCGTAGAGAAGTTGAAACACTGTCAAGGCTAACTGGTGGGAGAAAAAAAATGTGAATTTTACATGATTATGTGTATGATGGAAATTTAGCTCTGCACTCTGTTTAGGGAAAGCAGAGTTGTCCTTCTGTACACGGGCAGTCGAGTTTTAGAACTGGGGAATTGATATGAAGTGGCATGACGGATACTGTTTTCAACGTTCTGAGGAGGAAACATGCATAGAATTCCCTTTCTGCTCAAAGCACAAGCCAAAACAGAGCATTTTTCACCATGCGAGGAGGGTTTATCAGAAAGGAACCCTCAGATTCCAAGAAACTACGAGAAACTCCTGAGGTGGTAGACCTATTTTCCCGTGCAAACTAGATGACCTTCTGTGAAAAAATTCAAGGTCACGATGATGAAATAACAGAAGAATTCCTAAGGTCCCTGAAGCCTAAATCAAAGACATTAGCCACCATAAACTTCAGAGGGTTGACCCTAAAGCTCACCTCACAACTCATTACCAGAGTCACTGATCTACCAATGGGGGTACCCTAGGATAAAGAGGAGAGGAAATTGGGTTAAAAGGCTAAAAATAAATTCTTCTTACCAGAGGAACAGTTTTCAGAGGATAAGAATGGGATCTGGAGAACCAACCTACAGCCATTTTGGAGCGAAGTCAACCTTCAAATTATGAAATATATTACCTGTGAAGGGCGGTTCAATATTGTATATGGTTATCACTTCCATTTGCTAACTGAACTGAGGCACAAAATGGATTTACCCACATAACAAAAGTTGAGCATCCCCTACTTCCTCCTGCAATCCTTGTTTGAGTGTGCCACAAAGCTAAGGGAAGGGAAACCAGACCAATTGGCCCATCATGGGCTTATCAAGCTCCTAGTAGAAGATGCACTCCATACCTATACTACCCTTCTCTCCGAGGAGATTTTTTGCAATATGTCTAAGGATGACGATATCCGAATTTTGAGGAACTCACTTCCTCCAGTAGCAAGGAGAAGGAGCACATGGAGGCAGAAAAGAAATCCAAAGGTTAGGAAACCCCGGGCAGACCACCAAAGCAAGGACAAAAAGAGAAACAAGAGAAAGGCCAAGCTGCTGAGGCCAAAATGGTGGGTGGAAAAATGACACAAGCACCTAGGGAGAAGAGATTGCAGAGTAGGGCAGAAAGGACTGAAAAAGTCCAAGCAAGTGAAGGCACACCTAAGGCAGCCACAACAAAGCTAAAGGAGAAGGCACCCCCAGCCAAGCAGGCCAGAACAGTGCCAACTGGTTCTACAGGAAGCCAGAAGGCCATTTCTACAAGAAATCCAAAAATTGTTTCTACAGGAAGCCAAAAAACGGTCAGCACAGGACTTTCTACAGGAAGTCTAGAAAAAGGGCAAGGGAAGGAAGAATCTCCTGGGATTCTAGCTAGGGAGGCAGCAGCTATGCTGGCTGCCCTTAGCACATCTCCAAAGTAGCAAGAAAAGTGGAAGAGGGAGCCTTCCATGTATTTTAAGGCGAGAAGAAGCACGAGGATTAAAACTGGTAGACCAAAGGAGAAATAGTCCAAAGGACCAATTACAGTTGAAGACACCCCATCCAAACAAAAGACATCCATCACATATGACCAGGGAAGCCTGAAGACATCCACATGGAAAGAAAGGATGGAAAAATTGAACTCAGAGGCCTCTCTACAGGATGCCAAGGCTGCTCTACAGGAAACATTGGCTAGGCTGAAGGAGACCGAAAATATGGAGGAAAAAGCAACCAAGTCATCATTGGAGGAAGAGAAGGATGATACCACTATGGAACTGAGCCCCCAGCCTAGCCTGGGCTCTTATTATAACTTCTTAGAGGCCGGGAAAATCATTCCTCAAAAATTCATTGTGCCACTTTTCCTAGCACTAAAGGAAGAAAGAGTAAGGACCCACACTTGGATGAAGATCGCTAAATCCAAGGGGGTGGCAGATATAGGTATTATGGAGGAAAAACTCAAGGAGGCCCAAACAAGAATTGGCAAGGGTACGGCATGTGGAGAGCTACCAGCAGGCCAAGCTACGAGAAGAGAATGAGCTGCTTAGACAGCAACTACAGTCACAAGGACAGAGGAAAGAAGACAGGCCTCACCTCTTGGGAGAATAGCAGCAACAGGAGGAGGCCACAATAGCCAAAGATACCACAGAAGAGCCTCAAAGAAAGGAAGGAATGCAACTTGAACTTGAGACATTAAACCGACAACTACATGAAAGAGAATTGCAAGCAGGCTTAGAAATATAGTCTCTAAAGTAGCAGATACAAGAGAAGGAGACCCAACTGGCCTGCATGGCTAGTTGGGCAATGGAAGCTCTGTAATGTAGGCAGCCAGCCAAATCCTACGCCCTATACCTCAAGGATAAATGGCTGCAATTTTAGATCAACACTTCGGCACAGAGGGGTATCACCCAAATCCAAAACCTTCACCAATTCATGGCTTTATGTAACAGGAGTTCGTCAGAAGACAAGGCCAAGCTATCAGAGTTCTACCTTCATAATTTGTCCCTTCCCAACATGACCTCGTGGGACCCCAACACAGTAGTAGGGGACATGCAGCTTATCGCCATGACCTCATGGCTAAACCATGAAGAAAAGAGAGCAGTAGAGGTCAGAAATGTCATGTACCGGGAACTACAGGAACCACTGGTTATTAGAGCAGAGCCATGGGACCCCTTAGCATTGATATCCACCCACCAGCACCTAGAAAACAACTCTTAGGCCCTGCTAGAGTACATGGATCATCAAGCTCAGGCCATAGCACATTTTAAGGAGATGGAGTGACTATTGGGGGACAACTGTGTTCATGCTTGCACCCGTAAGTGGAACACGTTGTCCCACAGCCTCAAAATCAGGGAATACCATGCCCCAAGTGGAATGAGGAAGGCCTTGGCATGAGTGCCTCTCTACAAAAAGTCTGTGTAGAATCTTCAGGCCAGCTGGATAGGCCTCAAGTTAAGTCCACCTTTGCTTTTGGGGTTGCTAGAAGGAGGCACAGAAGAAGAGGAGCATAAGGAGTGGCAAGAGGTGGAAAGGAAGGCCGGATTCCATGATAGCAAAGAAGATATTACTTCATAAGGCTGGGATGTGAGGGAGGCGATCAAAGAAATTAAGGACGAGGAGCTGGACTACTTGCTCAGAGGATGAGCAACCCATTTAGTATGGGGGTGATGATGAGCCCCGAATTGGGTAACTTATTGGGCTCATTTTTCCTAATTTTCCTTGTTCAATCCTTGTTCAATCCTCCATTTTTCATAGATTATACATTTTTTTAGTATGTTTATGTTTTTTGAACGAATAAGGGTGGTCACTCTAGCTAGGAGGCTAATACGTGGTTATTTCAGGTTTTTTGGACAAATGTTGGAGCAAAACGAAGCAATCATGGGCTATGTGACAACCAAGCTTGAGTTGAGGATTTGTAGGGGGGTTGTGTTTGACATTAAATGGCCCTTCCTCGGGATCTCCACCCTTAACTACGAGCTCACAGGCCACCAAAATGGATCCTAAAGGCAGCCAAGCAGATTTTGGGAAAGGGACTGTCTACTATCAGTTGGGACACCCGAGTCCCTTGAATTTAGGAGGCCTACTAGGCCCCTCGTGATGTATAGATAAGAAGGCCTCAAACTTCGTAGTTTACTTTTGAAACCATTGCATTTTTTGCACTATAGTGTTGTCACTTTCAGCTCATTTGCTTGTAGCCATTGTGGCATAACTTTCGGTTGATGACTATTTTTTGATAATGATAAGTAGTCCTCTTTTGTATCAGCTCTGAGTTCTTTATAGGAAACGTAGCTCTTAGGGTTGGGCCCAACCTGAGAGCCAAGGCCTCCTTTAATGTATTGTTATTTTTCCTTTATGCATCTTTGTTTATCCTTTATGCATTTTCAAAATTATTTTTAATTAGGCACATTAAATTGTGATGATTAACTAGGTCACTATTGATGGTTAGAAAAGCTTTTGATGTTTAGATTAGGTCGGTAGGATATCAACAGGGAAAAAAGCTCCAGAAAAATGCCAACGAGCACCTTTGGTTTCGCCTCTCCCTCATAGGATCAAAGTAACCTTGTTGTCCAAAAAAAAAACATTATTTTTTCTTTGCCATGCAATCACTAGTGGACGGTTTTCATTTTCAGAAGTTGGTTACATGTTCAGATATTTGAAATCTTTCGTTTCATAGTTAATATATATGGTTCCCTTGCAAATAAAGCATTTGTTCATTCACTTTACTATTAGCTAGATTAGATTAGGTTGGTATAACTAGGACTGTGATTACATGCAAGTATTTGTTGGTTCGGTTGGAAATACACCGTGCAGAGCACCTCTACCACTTCTTCATCCACCCAAACTTCATCAGAACCTTCTGTTCCATCTCCTAACTCGGTTTCTCACCCCATGTTTGTCATCTTTCCCACATAACCATACCTCTTCGTGCAACCATTGTTTGAACCTTCTTTGAGCAAATTCAGCCATCTACACCTTCCCCCAACTCCATCCAACAGTCCCTAAACCACTTCAGACCCCTATCTACCTCCATACCCATTCCTTCATCTTTACTCACTCATCCATCCTCCAAAATCCCATTTCTAAACTTCCTGTAGAAATTCCTAAACATCATGTAGAACCCGTGCACACTTCCTGTAGAAGCTCACATATGAGGTTTATTGATAGCCATAAATCTATGAAACTCTCTCAAAGGGTGTTAGGGACACCATAGGCCCTCTCTTAACCTTCCCGACCTCTTCCAAGCATTTCTCCTCATCGATCCACCTCTGCACAGTCAAGAATAGTGAAAGCCTATGCATGAGAAATTTGACGACCAATTCAAAAATACAAAAATATGTTTTCTTCAGATAGAGGTAGTCTAGACACGTGTATTTTACCTTCCTAGAAGTAATGGCATCTCTTTTAGTAGCTTGTATTCTGTTCTTTGCATCAGTAGGACTAGCTGGTAGAATTAGGGTTTGCTAGGGTTTGTGCTTTCCTTCAGTTTTCAAATTCTTTTCACAAGAAGATTAGCTTCCTTCGAGTTAGCTTCCATCCATCAGTTAACAAGCTTCTTCTCAAAGCTCATAGAAGTTGGCTTGAGCCCCTAGCGAACTTGTGCTAGCTAACCAAGTGACAGTTGCGGCAAGAGCTAGTACTTGTGCATACAACACTGTCGCTTCCAAGTTTGTTACGAACTACCGCGTTGATAAAAGTATAGAAGGGAGTCCCAGGAGTTGCAGCATTATTGCTGCAATAGTGGATCTTAGCGCTAGTCACCAACTTAGGGATGTTTTTTGCAATTTCTCTGATGCACTCCTCCGTGTCTGGAATATTTTCCTTAGTGATACTTCTGAAATGTTGAGCCAACACTTCTTCGATACTCTTGTGAGAGGTTTGGAGCTACCCTTTGTTATTAAAAATCATAGAGATTCTGTTGTGAGCCCTATTAGCTATAGTGGATTTATGAAAAAAATTAGTATTACGATCCCCTTCTTTGAGCCATTGAATTCGAGACTTTTTCCTCCAAAATATTTCCTCTTGTTGGCAGAATTTCTCCCATTCTTGATGGTGTTTATCAACTTGCTCACTTTTTTCATTATCAAAACCCTTTGTGATCAATGCTTGATTGAGTTCCTGTAGTTAGGCTTCCACTGCCTTTTCTCCACAAAGTTGTGGCCAAAGACCTCCTTCTTCCATTCTTTGAGTCTGAATTTAATACGCTGAAGTCTTTTGTGTAGGATGAACATATTCATGCCGTGGATCTGCAGATCTTCTGCCCATCATGTTTCAATGTTGTTGATGAAATTGGGGTGGGACAGCAAGATATTCTCAAACCTGAAGGGTCTGTTTTTGGGAGAACTAAACCCCTTGAGTTCTAATTGTATCGGCCAGTGATCATAACCTCCAAAGGGGAGAACCTTAGCTGTTATCTCTCTATTTGATAGCATAAGCTCCTCTGAGATAAAAAAAATCTATCTAACTTGGAGGTGACCTTAGCCTCACCTCCTCTTTTGTTGTTCCAAGTATAAAGGCCATTATGCATTGCCTAGTCAACCAGATTCATATCATTTGTAAAGGTTTGGAACAATTCAGACTCTTTATTTAGCAATCTGATGCCTCCTTTTTTTTTCTGAAAGTGATTTAATCATATTAAAATCTCCTCCCAAGACCCAAGGTATTTCTTCATATCTTCTTCTGAGCTCTGCCAAGGAGTTTAGTAGTCTTAGTTTCTCATCTATTCTTTGTGGCCCATAAACATTTGTGGCGAGTAAAGTGTCCACAACTCTCACTGGTTTAAAAATTACAGAAAGATAATTTCTTGATGCATCTGCATCTAATATACTATTTCTATGGGGGTTCCATAGAGTGAATATGTCACCCACTTTGTTTTCTCCTTTCACTTCAAGAAACTCAAATCTGTACATCCATTTTCTATGTATTTTCTTTAACTTTTGAATGGAAAATTTTGTTTCCTGAATAAAGATTATATCCAGTGTTGCTAGTTTCATTCTCTGCCCTAACATTCTTTGTTTTTTTTTACTGCCTAGACCTCTGATATTCCAAGATATGAAGTTCAAAATTAAATATTTGTGAAAGAGTACCTACTTAGGTCTTTCATCTTACCCGAATCTATCATTATCTTTCCACACTGCATCAAGAACTCATTTTTATTTTTCCTGCCCCTATTCTTTCCTGGATTTCTAGATGCTAATCCTGGAGTTGATTTCATAGTTTACGCACCTTTGTGCTCCTACTTGTGAATACTTTTACCTTTATCTGACCCTCTTTCCTAGGTTTTCCATAAAAATAACTATTGTATCTCAGAGAATTCTTCCAGAGGTATTGATTGTATTCGTCCCTTGGATCCTTGCCTCAAGAATCCTTCCAGATCCATTTTTTCCTTGTCTAGAATTTCCTGTAATTCATGATCTTCCAGATCTATTTCGCTTTAAGTCATTTCCTAGCCCATTTCCATTTCTGCATCACTCATAGTAGTCTCATTTTTATGTACCATATCTTGAGACTGTTTTCTATCTTCTTCCTTTTCTTTTTCATTAGGATCTTTCTCATGAGATAGATCATATTTCGTGTTTTCTTCATTCTCATCCAACACTTGAAACTTGTTCTGAATGACTTTCTGCCTTTCGTTTTGTTGTTGCTTCATTCCCTTTTTCCCCCCTTTACTTCTGCTTGCCACTTTCTGAAAGCTTTATGTATCCTTCAAATTATTGAGGTATTATTTGTTGTCTACTTTATCGAGAGGGCAATCTATAAAGAGATGTCCATGTTCATGGCATATATGGCATCTGAATGGGATATGCTCGTAGTCCACGGTCTGCACCCACTTTTCATCAAAAACATCCAAATTAGCCTCATCCGGAAAAGCTTCTGATAGATCCATTTCCACACATATTCTTACAAAGGAAGTATATTTCCCTCTTCTTCTCGCTTCAGAAACTTTGACAAAACGTCCTAGTTTATTACCAATAGCTACTAGCGATTCAGTTTGCCAATAATCAAGAGGTAGAGAATATAGCCTTACCCATACTGGAACTGAGGTGAAGGTCTCCTGCTCTCAGATGAAGTTCATCATCCAAGGCCTCATATAGGGACCAGCTGTTGCATAAAAGTAGGGTCCTCCTTCGAATATTTTGTCTTTGTCTTCAACGTTTGAGAACACGAGTGTGAAGAATCCCTTTGACCCAAGGTGTAGGTCAATGCTTCCTTTGGGCTTCCAATGATACTTGATCCACATTTGTAAAGCTTTTTCAGTGGGCCATAGTCCCATGAACTTATAAACAATGGCATAGTTTGCCATGTGTTCTCTGTATGCTTGCAGAGCAGGATCATTTAATATTACTCTTGGAGTGATTTCAAATTTAGGCTTGCATGGTCCCTTTTACCTTGGTTTTGTGAACCAAGAGTTTTGTCTTCTTCCTCCTTGTCCCTTATGCTACTGTTTACCTTGATCTTAGTCCCCTCTGTCCCCTTATCATCATCTCTGTTTTTTTCCCCAGTGACACCTTTGTTGTTTAAATCCATTGTTTTTCCTTTGCTGGATACCGCGTCCTTGTAGGAGGGAGCCGAGCTCCCTCCTTTGCTGCCCTCCATCAGAAACTGTCTCTGCTATCCTCTGAACTATCACCACATGCTCCCGCTGTTTTTGCTCCTCCTTAGCCAAGTCTCCATCCAAAATGCACTAAATTAACTCCCACTATTTTCGAAAAAACTCATTATGGTTGGTCCACTGTCATTTTGCAAAGGGAAAATCAATTTTCTCCACTTATAAAGGGTCATCACTCACTCTTATTCACTTCCAATTTGCCCATTTAAATTTCCAACACTCCATCTCATCTAATCAAGGTGATTATTTCATACAAAGAGAGTTTTTTTCATCCATAACTCGAGTTCTCAAACCGTGTTACGCAAATAACTATGTTTCTACTATGCATATACCACAAAGCTCCTCCATTAGCTATCCAAGGTTGTGATCACCCCGAAATAGTTTCCTCCATCATTTTAACATTGTTCTACTTCTAATACATGTTGGTGGTCTATCTTAAGGTTTAAATCTTGTCTCATTCCTCTATGTTGTGCTTGTTATGCCTCATGTCTACCTCCTCGGGTTTTTGGAATATCGTTAACAAGGTTTTCATTACTTTCATGTCAAAGGGCTGCTAAAATCTATATCCATCTATTTTTACACCATCATATATCCTAAACTAACCCTCCTAGACATTCTCCATCAAATCAACTCTCAAAATTCATCAATTCTACCTAAACCGTGGATAAACTACACCTTTTAAACTACACGTCTCTCTTTTCCTTATTTGGAAACCTTCCACTCACCCAAATCCTGTAATTCCACTTTTATTAACTTCCTAAACTCCCTCACTATCCCCTCAAATTTTCTTGGAATTTTTTCATATCCCTATCCCCCTCATTTCCCTAAAACTCCACACATTTATTGACAATTGCGTTTTTTCTCATAGTCAAACCCTAGTTTCTATCCTAAGAGCTAAATGTTGACATGGAATCTGAAAACTGTGAACAAAGGAAGCATAGGGGTGTACATGTGACCGTACATGAACCTACATCAACCCATGAGGTCTACTCATCTCCCTTCATTATAAAATCATTTGAAGATGCACATTATATTACATTTTTCCAAAGAATTGAAGAATTGCAGTATCACGACCAATGGACTAGTGCTTTTGCCACCAAACTTAAAAAGAACAAAGTGACCATAGCATGAGCTTAATTCAATGTTTCTTGCAAAATTATCTCTGCAGCTGCAGGGATTCCAGATGCTCGAGAGATTTGGTTGAAGAGAGAATACCTTGACCTTCAAAATTACAAGAAGTACCTAAAGGAACCATACAAGGTAGCTTCAACATATATTTTTCCATTCAAGCATTTTTTGGATAGATATACCCCTTTGATGAAAATGATCATGAAGAAATTCACATGTGAGAGTAAATATTCTAGGGTGTATAAGTAACAGATGAAGCTTTTGATGAATTTCACTAATGTTCAGAAAATCAATTTGTCTCATTATTTGTACAAAAGTGTGATTAAAATGAGAGAAATGGTGCAAAAGCTCAGAGAGAATCACCATACTAGTTTGTTTCATCATGGCTTAGTGAAAGTGCTAGCATTTCATGAGTTAGCACAAGAAAATCTCTCTTGGGATCACTTTTCAAGTTGATCTTTTCCTCCATATTCTTCTCCTAGGTCTAGTGGTGAAAAAACACCTTCAAGATCATGAGTGCGGTAAGAGGTTGCTTCTTCAAGCAGACCAACCTAGACGAAGGACAGGGTAGAATTATTTGAGACATATGCGAGAGGTGATAGGCTTGTGTTTTCTCAAAGGATTATTGAAAGGGCCAAGCCTACAACATGTGAACAAACAATTTTCTCAAAGCATGAGGAGTCCTCTCATCGAGGTACAAATATGTCAGATATGGAGAAAGTATATTAGGATAGAATTGAAGATGAGATCATAAGGGATAAGGAGGCTAAGATCAAGAGATTGGAAGGAAAATTGGTAGAGGTAAATACTCTAATAACATTCTTGTAACAAGAGAATATGCAATTGAAAGTGAACCAAATGATCCAAGATAAACGGGGAGTTGTTTCAAGGAAGGAAGATGCAAGGGCGAAAGCAGTGGCTAAAATAAAAGTGTTAAAAGGTAAAGGAAAACAAAGTACATTAGGGAGACCAAGAACAAGATCATCTAAGATAGCACTTGAGCTACAAAGTGAGGTTTCTCCACCAAAAGAAGAGATTATGGTAGATGACCTAATCATTATAGAAATCAATGAAGATAGGGTATATTGGCTTGATAAGATCAATGGACACCTTGAGAAGCTCCTCAGGAAGGAAAACATGGCCAATAACTTTCCAAGGCATATGGTTATGCATGACTACACAATAAACAAAATATCCCAAGTTAGAGTCAAGCATTTGAAGAGCAAGCTCAATGAAAACCTAACAGGCCAAGTGGAAAAAGGGAATCTCGATTTACTCTCTCACGCCTCCCTCATGGCATAACATATCATATTATAACAAATCATATTATGAGGAATAGTAGAGATCAAATTGGTAACCAAGGTTTTAAAGTCATGTTGTTTATTTCATTTTCTCAAAATAAATACCATCATCAAATTATAAAACTAAAGTTTCATGTCCAAGTAAAAATGTTACTGTGGGTCCACTATCATTTTGCAAAGGGAAAATCAATTTTCTCCACTTATAAAGGGTCATCACTCACTCTCATTCACTCCCTGTTTTCTCATTCAACTTTCCAACACTCCATCTCATCCAATCAAGGTGATCCTTTCATGCAAAGAGAGTTTTTTGCATCAATAACTCGAGTTATCAAACTGTGCTACACAAATAACTATGTTTCTGCTACGCATATACCATGGAGGTGCTCCATCATCTCTCCAAGGTTGTGAGCCCCCTGCAGTTGTTTCCTTCATCATTTTAACATTGTTCTACTACTAATACAGGTTGGTGGTCTATCTTAAGGTTGAAATCTTCTCTCATTCCTCTCAACTATGTTTGTTATGCCTCATGTCTACTTCCTAGCATTTTTGGAATATAATTAACAAGGTTTTCATTATTTTCATGTTAAAGTGCTACTAAAACCTATATCCATCTCTTTATACACCATTATATATCCTAAGCACACCCTCATAGACATTCTCCATGAAATCCACTCTCAAAATTCATCATTTCTACCTAATCCCTAAACAAACTACACCTTTTAAACTATAGGACTCTGTTTTCCTTGTTTGGAAACCTTCCACTCTCCCAAATCATGTAATTCCACTTTCTCTAGCTTCTTAAACTCCATCACTATCCCCCAAAATTTTCTTGGAATCTTTTCATTTCCTTTAAACCCCCTTACATTTATTTACAATCCTGCGTTTTCGCATAGTCAAAACCCTAGTTTCTATCCTAAGAGCTAAATGTTGACATGGAATCTGAAAACTCTAAACAAAGGAAGCATAGGGGTGGACATGTCATCAAACATGAACCTACATCAACCCATCACATCTTATCATCTCCCTTATTTAGAAAATCATTTGAATATGAATGTTGCCTTACATTTTTCCAAAGAATTGAAGTATCATGACCAATTGACTAGTGCTTTTGCCACCAAAATTAAAAAGGACAAAGTGACCATAGGAGGAGTTTAATTCACTATTTCAAGGAAAATTATCTTTGCAACTGCATGGATTCTAAACATTGGAAATATTTGGTTCAAGAGAGAATACCTTGACCTTAAAAATTATAGGATGTATGTGAAGGCACCATACAAGGGAGCTCCAACATATATTTTTCCATTCAAACATTTTTTTGGATAGACATACCCCTCTCATGAAAATGATCATGAAGAACTTCACATGTGAGAATAGATATTCTCAGGTGTGTAAGTACTACATGAAGATTTTGATGCATTTCTCCAGTGTTCAACAAATCAATTTGTCTCATTATTTGTACAAAAGTCTAATTAAAATGAGAGAAAAGGTGCAAAATCTCAGAGAGAATCACCATACTAGTTTGTTTCTTCATGGCTTAGTGAAAGTGGTGGCTTTTCATGAGTTAGCATAGGAAAATCTATCTTCGGATCACTTTTCAAGTTGATATTTTCCTCCATCTTCTTCACCCACGTCTAGTGATGAAACAACACCTTCAAGCTCACGAGTGCAGTAAGAGGTTTCTCCTTCAACTAAACCAACCAAGAGGAACCAACCAAGAGGAAAGACACAGGACAATTGTCTGAGACAAATGCAAGAGGTGATATGCTTATGTTTTCTCAAAGGATTGTTGAAAGGGCCAAGCCTACAACATGTGAACAAACAGTTTCCTCACAACATGAGGAGTCCTCTCATCGTGGTAAAAATATGTCACATATGGAGAAAGAATATGAGAATTGAAGACGAGATCATGAGGGATAAGGAGGCTAAGATCAAGAGATTGGAAGGCAAATTGGTAGAGTCAAATTCTCTAATAACATTCTTGTTGCAAGAGAATATGCAATTGAAAGTGAACCAAATGATCCAAGATAAATAAGGAGTTGTTTCAAAGAAGAAAGATGCAAAGGGAAAAGAAGTGGCTAAAATGAAAGTGTCAAAAGGTAAAGGAAAACAAACTACATTAAGGAGATGAATAACAAAAGCATCAAAGACAACCCTTAAGTTACAAAGGGATGTTTCTCTACCAAAAGAACAGATTATGGTAGATGACCTAATCAATAGAGAAATGAATGAAGGTAAGGTATATTGGCTTGATAAGAACAATGGACACCTTGAGAATCTCCTCAA
The DNA here is from genome assembly GCA_000404065.3 of Pinus taeda. Lineage (NCBI taxonomy): Eukaryota > Viridiplantae > Streptophyta > Pinopsida > Pinales > Pinaceae > Pinus > Pinus taeda. The sequence continues at coordinate 7,872 of APFE031319792.1, read as the reverse complement.
GAAGGAAAACATGGCCAATAACGTGCAGAGGCATATGGCTATGCATTACTACACAATAAACAAAATATCCCAAGTTAAAATCAAGCATTTGAAGTGCAAGCTCAAGGAAAACCTAATAGGTCAAAAGGAAAAAAGAGAAGCTCTATTTTCATTCTGAGGCCTCCCTCATGGCATTGCATATCACATTATACCTTCACTCTGCAATTTTGAGAAGATTTGGAAATTTTTTGTCATTTTCAAAATTTTGGTGATTTTTGACTGTTTTAAAAACATAGTGAAAGTTATAAGCGTAGTGCCTTGGGGCTACAATTTCATATCATATATCCAAATGCCAAAAACTTTATATCCCTCTATAGATATTGACGTAAGGATCTCATATATCTCCTTTTTGAATCATGTTAACAAACTCATTAGGAGAAAAATAAGTAAAAAGGTCACTTTCTACCACTATTTGAAGGAGGAGCTGCACTTATATAGCCACCTTAGGAGAATCAATTTTTGAAGGCCTTCCTATGGGTCATTTGCAAAAATTCAAGTTATTCCAGAAACAAGACAAGAAATTTTAGTTCACCATTCTCTTAGTTTTAAAAATTGATTTCTCGAAGGCTTCCAATTATAGATCAATGCGCTAAGCTTATAAGTGTCGCTAGCTTTTTGAGTTCATTTGTCTTTTTGAGTTCATTTTCGTGAGATCTTGGTTTTGTGATGTAATTTTGATATTTTAAATACTTCATGATGTAGTTATGGAATAAGTTAGCGTGATACTTTGCTTTTGTGCTTAATTAGGCCTCATAAATGAATCAAAACTGAAATGAAAGTCCAAGACAAGAGTTTTTGTTTGACCTTCTCACTCTCTCTTGTTGGTTAAGAGATTCTTGGGAATTGTTCCACCACTTAGGGATTCCACCCTTGAAGGTGGGGAAATGGCTGGTTTGAGTTTATCATTTCTCATTTAATGAGAAGGGTTGGACTTGAAATGATGGGACTTGTATATTTATGCTTTCGTAGAGTTAATAAAGGAGCAATTGCAACTATTTTTCAAGAATACTTGTTCAATGAGTTTGTGGTGTTGTTTCCCTTCTCTATCACTTTCTTATTTATTTATGAATCCATATCTCTTAACATGTTTATCTTTCTTCATGTGATTTTACTACTTACGATCATATAGGAATAATTATTTTATTCAAAGCTTTGTTTATGTGGGAAATCATGTTTATGTATTTCTTCTTCTAGATTAATGAATTCATGCTAATACATGCTCATTAAGATTTTTTAAAGTTTGAGACCCTATAATACATTGATCAAAATCTCTAATCCACCACAAACATTGTTATCTTGCTCCTTTTTATTCCCACCACTACAAACCTTTAACACTTTGATCTAATTTCTTGCTCTCATTTTTCGTCAAGCAACCTAAAAACCCTAAATTCCAAACACTCAAACAAAACCTATACATCTAGCCTAAAATATATTTCTCTTGGAGTCATTGAGTGAGAAATCCTTAGAGAGATCACTCTCTTGTTTAGAAGGGCTAGTTTTTGAACAGCAAGTGGTTTGAAGTTACCTCTTTCCATCTCCTCCTCAGTGTGGGACATTTTAGGGGATAACGCAACATATGTGAGCTATGAAACAAGGGGATGGGTGAGTTTCACTACAGTGCTTTAGATATGTTGAGTGGTCTTTCAAAATTGAATGTATATAAGGATGGAGTGAGTAAGGGATGTGCACTTCAAAAATATCACAGTGCTACATTTTTGTTCAATGATAGAAGGTCCAAGGGTGTGTCCCACTTGACTCATTATAATGTGTATGGTCCTATGCCAATGGATTTTGTGACATGATATTTATATTATGTGACATTTATAGTAATTATGTCTCTAAGGTTATGTACATAATTCTTAGAGGCCTTGCATGAGGTGTTGAGTGAGTTTCAAGAGTTTAAGGTGCTTGTGTAAAACCAAATTGGGAAGAAAATAATTTTTTTTAGATGATATAATGGGAGTGAGTATCCCTCCAACAAATTTGAGAATTTGTGTAAGGAGAGAGGAATAGAACAAGGGTTGACATTGCCATATAATCCAAAGTAGAATGGATTTATTGGAAGGAAAAATAAGGCCTTCGTGTGGGCAATGAGGGATTTGATCCACGATAAGAATTTGCCTATGTTCTTTGGGGTAGATACTTGCAACACATTTGTGCATTTACAAAACATGTGTCCTCAAAATATTTTAGGGGACTAGAATGCTTAGTAGGATTTCAAAGGAGTGAAATTGAGTAGACCCAATTTCTCATCTTTGGTGATACATTTAATGTCCACATACCATTTGAGAAAAGTATTATAAATGGAGCCTTAGTAAGAAAGGGGATGTTTGTTTGATACAATAATACTTCACAGGTTAGAGGGTACAAGACCTTTAGCAGGTTGCATGTGTGGAATATATTAGTGTTAGAGGATCTAGAGAAAGATATTCTCAAGAATGAGGAGGGATCCATAGCACTAGCATTAAGGGCATAGTTTTGTAATGAGGAGGAGGAGTGAGATATTCCTTCAATCTCTTTGATGAGGAGGTGATTAGAGTAATATCTAGTCAATATTGCATGGAATGTTTATTTATGTTGAAAACACACTTGGATATTTCATGGTAGAGCCAAGGAGGGTTGATTTGGTAGCATTCAAACATTTGCTCAAGTACATGACACATCTAATGGAGTATTGAATCTTGTATGTTAGACTTGGTGGAGTATAGTTAGAGGCTAAATATATGGATATTAGGTTAGGAGTATAATGGACAAGAAGAGTACCATCATACCTAGGATCATCTATTACCTACTTAGTACCACTTAACTTAGCAAAAGCTTACATGAAATAATATAGTGAGTTGTGAAGCCATATGCCTTACAAAATGGTCACAAGATTATTTGGTGTTCAAATGGGAACCCAAATGATTTCCTATGGCAATTAAACATATCCAAAGATGTCCAAAAATATAGATATGGGGTATCATTTGTGAGATAGATTGGGTGGCGTAGAATCCCTTTCTTGGGATGAGAAGTGTTAATTTTGTATTTAAAATTTCTAGCAACTAATAAGATTTCCTTCTTAAACTTAACTCAGTAAAAATAAATAAATTAATTGAATTAATTATTCTTAGATAGTTGAACACATTTGAAAGGGTAAATATTTAATTATTTTAGTGACTTAGATCCAATCTGAATCATTAATTTAAATAGGGTTAACCTAATGGGGCTAGGATTTAATCCTAGCCTTATTTTAAGTTGGAGATAAAGTGGGGCTTATTTTAGTGACTTAGATCCAATTTGAGCCATTAATTTAAATAGGGTTAACCTAATGGGGCTAGGATTTAATCCTAGCCTTCTTTTAAGTTGGAGATAAAGTTGGGCTAGGATTTAATCCTAGCCGTCTTTTAAGTTGGAGATAAAGTGGGGCTAAGATATAATCCTGGCCGTCTTTTAAGTTGGAGATAAAGTGGGGCTAAGATATAATCCTGGCCGTCATTTAAGTCGGAGATAAAGCGTTGCGGATTGAGGGTTAGGGATTTTGCTCAATTTCAAATTATAAAAGGAGCCCTACCTACACTAATGAAGAGAGAGGGTTGGAGATTTTCGCTAATTTGAAATCACTTTGGAGATTGAGGGTTAGAGATTTTTGTTTCTGTGGCTATAAGAAGGAGGCTATCCAGCTGAATTTTTAGAATTAGGCGAGGATTTTTTTCCTGATTCATTATGCCAAGGGGGAGGTAATTTTCAAATGCTTGTGACAAAAATATTTATTTATGTTTTGCAATTTATTTGTAAAAATATTTATGTTGAATTGAGGCTTATGTGATCCATATCAAGTTTATGAAAAATTCTTCAGCTTAAATCACATCACAGTTGTGATACTTTTTGAAACCAGTGTGGTTCAACTTTTAGTAAGGATGAACCACACTAGTTGGTTGGTTGGTTGTGAAAGCGTCACAAATGTAATCTCATGTAATTTAGGCCAAAGAATTTGTTTAGAAATTTAATATTTATTTATGTCATGGAATTAATTTACAGGAAAATGGTTGTCAAAGAAGGAATGCAAGTAGAGGTCGAGGTGTATTGTGATGTGGAAGGATCTAAAAGTTCATGGGTTGAAGGAGTCGTTAGAAGCATTAACGGAAATATTTGTGTGATAAATTTAAAGATGTTAAAAACTAATGAAAAGTCTCTGCGAAAGGTTAAGAAATTTATAAGGGAGGGGGGAAATTTGTTGGTGGAGGTGGTTCTTAGTCACGTAAGACCCATTCCGCCACGCACACCACTACCAGTAGATTTCTTCCCTGGAATGGCAGTAGAGGCTAGAGAAAGTAATTGCTGGTGGCCTGGCTTCATAGCCTCTGAAGGTAATAATAACCTCTGGGAGGTTTCCTTCTCACACACATGTATTTTGACTGCCTTTCCTCCATCCGACTTGCGTCCTGCTCAAGAATGGCGAGGAGGAAATTGGATTTCAGTGCCTCCGGTTTGTTTCCTGAATCCTTCTTCATATATTTAGGTTTAGGTTTTTGTTTATCTACAATATTGATCCATATTGATATATGTTGCAATATTGATATATGTTGTATGTTATGATCCATATTGATATATGTTATCTACAATATTGATATATGTTGCAATATGTTGTATGTTATGCAGGACGAAAACTCTGACATCGGGCAAGTTATCACGGCACTTAAAACCCTGAAAGCCGGCAATCAACCTCTTCAGAGGATAGCATGGAGTCAACTTCTGGAGGTTACCGCTGCAGAACCTGAAGATTAGAGTAGTAAGGAGCATAGTGCTGAAGGGATAGGATAGCATAGATTTAAGAGTTTTAGTGATTTCTCTGTTTATTCAAACGTCTTTAAGGGTTGCTGTTGACTTTTATTACAGATCTGTAAGAGCTCCTTTATTCTCTTTTTTCTCAAGATTCCAAAACCAATGTTCAATACTTTGGATTTCTATGATTAAGTTTTGCCTTGATATATCTTTTTTATATTCAATACTTGTAAATTTCCAAAACCAATGTTCAATACTTGTAAATTTCCAAAACCAATGATCAATTCGCCACTGTAATATACAGTTCATTCCTTTAAATTTGTACTATATATTTCATAATTTGTAGATTTCGTAATGGAGTAATATTATTGAAACCACCAACGGAAGTAGATTTCGTAATGGAGTAATGAAGCCCAAAAGTAATATTGGTAATATTATTATCAATGCATTTAGCCGTGCTTGTAATTTTATTACTTTTGTTTTGTTTGAGGTTAAACTGAATAACTAATTTAATTTAATTTAATATAAATGAATTTCATTAATTTACATAATTTTTTTTTATGATTTAGGTTGATTGATGAATAAATTTATTGTAAAAAATAAAAATAAAATTTTGAAATTATAAAAAAAAACAAATTCATTATTTTTTATATTTAAATATTTGATTTTTACCTAACATTATTTATAAACAAGTCGTCAAATTTAAGAATTCTATGGAATTAGTGGAATCATTTTAATGCAATTAGATATATTGAGCTTAGAGGCCTTTTCTAGCCCATTATGGGGAAATGGTACCCTAAATTAAATGTCCACATGGGGGCTAAGTTAGCCCATTATGGAGTAATGGTATGGTGGATTAAATGTTTGTCTATAAATGCCTTGCCTATAGAGGCCCTAGAGTCATTAGTTGCACTAAACTTTTAGAGTGTTTGAATAATTTTTTAATGGCCTAAATGGATTTAGCACCATCAAAAAATCATGTTTACATCTATTACCCTAACACTAAGGTATAATTATAATTATTTATAATTAATAATAAAATTATGAATCAACTAGTAATATCAAATTTGTTAAAATGTTCCTATTTAACATTGTGAGTCACTCAAATCACATAATAATAATTACAATCACTGTAGGGTGAACTTGTTTTTCTCCAATTTCTTCCAAAATTTTTCTGAGCCAAAGAGCTTGTGTACCTGCTGAGGTAACTGCAACATACTCTGCTTCTGTGGATGAGAGGGCAACAATGCTTTGTTTTTTTGAGCTCCATGTAATCAAACCAGAACCAAAAGAGAAACAATTTCCACATGTGGACTTACGGTCATCAAGACTACCTCCCCAATCTGAATCACTAAATCCAACAAGATTGAACTTTTCAGAAGAGTAGTAATGAATACCAAAATTTAGAGTGCCTTTCACATACCTTAAAATCCTCTTGGCTGCCTTCATATGTATTTAGATGGATTTGTCATATATCTTGAAACAAGTGAAACTGAATATGTAATATCAGGCCTTGTATGGGTTAGAAATATCAAGCTCCCCACAATACTTCTGTAAGTTTTCTCATCAACTAAATCAGCACCATCATCTCTACATAACCCCTCTCCATGAGCACTTGGAGTAGGGGATGGATGACAATCAAGCATATGAAATTTATTTAACATATCCTCTGCATACTTTGTCTGACAAATGAAAATCTCATCCTTACTTTGATAAACCTCCATTCCTAGAAAATATTTCATGATGCCTAGATCGTTCATCTCAAATTCATTCATCATAGCAGCTTTGAATTTATCATTCATCTTAGAACTACTACCCATATACAATAGATCATCAACATACAAACTAATGATTAAAATATCAATACCTTCTTGTTTGTAGTAAAGGGTAGGATCATTCTTACTTCTCTCGAAGCCTTTTTCCTGAAAGTATCCATCAATCCTTGCATACCACACTCTTGGTGATTGCTTGAGGCCATACAAAGCCTTCTTCAACTTGTAGACATTATTCTCCTTTCCTTCCACTTCAAAACCTTGTGGCTGCTCCACATATATTTCCTCTTCTAAGTACCCATTCAAGAAGGAACTTTTCACATCCATATGATGTATGCTCCACTTTTTATGAGTTGCTAATGAAATCAACATTCTAATGGTCTCCTGTCTTGCTACTGGTGCAAATGTCTCTTCATAATCAATTCCATACTTCTGTGTGAATCATTTAGAAACTAATCTTGCTTTGTGTCTTTCAACACTCCCATCACTGTTAAATTTAGTCTTATAGACCCATTTGGTGCCAATCTTTTTCTTGTCATGTGGAAGCTCTGTCAACTTCCAAGTGTCATTCCTTTGAATGGAATCCATCTCTTATTGCATGGCTTGCATCCAAACATCATTAGTACATGCATCTTCAAAACATGATGGTTCAAATTCAGCCTTGGCTAATAAAGCAAAATTGACTATCTCACCTATTGGGCTTTCTTCATGTGCTTGATTTACACTCCTCTCATAGATATCACTCAATCTTCTTATCTTCCTTGTAGAACTTGGAGAAGAAGATGGACTTGAACTTGATGTTGAAGAAATTGATGAAGGGATGCTTGGTGGAGTTAAGCCACTAGCTACAGAAACATTAGTTGGCTGCTCATGATCATTATCAACAATTATATCATCATTCAAAACAGATTTTGTCTTCTCAACATGGCCTTTTTGATGACCATAAACTCCCCCTTCATAAAAATTACATCTCTTGAGATAATAAGCTTGTTAGTTAGAGGATTATACAATTTATAAGCCTTGCTTGTCTCACTATACCCAATAAAAATGCATAACTCACTCTTTGCATCTAACTTTTTTCTATTTTGATCAGGTACATGCACATAAGCCAAACAACCAAAAATTTTGAAATGATTAACATTAGGCTTTTTTTCATACCAAGCTTCATAAGGATTCATATTTTCCAGTGCACTGGTGGGGCTACGGTTGAGGATGTATACTGCTGTAGCAACTGCATCTCCCCAATAAGAGTTGCTCAATCCCTTAGTTTGTAGCATGCATCTTTCCATTTCAACCA
>APFE031319789.1:124920-157277 GCA_000404065.3 Pinus taeda | reverse complement strand
GCAACTATGACCCTAATTGCCAAAGTGATTGATGGCTGAGATTAGATCTTGCCTCACTTGAGATCAAGGGCTGAGATAAAAAATATTCCCTAAAGTAAATTTATTTTTCCTAAGTTTACTTCAACTCAGTAAGCCAACATAACAATTATGTGCTTTTATTAAGTCTAACTTAGGCTAAGTTACAATAGTAGCTTGCTCACACTAGAGCAAGTGTTCCAAGGAGATCCTGGGTAATTTCTGCATGCCTAGAAACTTAGGCCTGTGTAGAAGTAGCTGCCCGGGCTACAAACATCAACAGTTACCCCTTGGGAGTAACACACTGCCATTTTCATGGAAATATCCTCTCTCCTTGGAGACACTTCGATGATTAGGGACAACTGCAAAGTTTTGCGGTGGACAGTTCAGCTGGCCGCTACTGGTTTTTTGTGGAAATGCAAATGTAAAGCTACTTTCATGAGGAAGCATCCCCTCCTAGCTTGGAGGGGGCTGGGGGGAGACTGAGGATTTTTAAGCAGGAATTGGATTGCTTGTAAAATTCAAATTCTGTTTTTCTGGTAAGGGCACAGGTTCATATGCATGTCATTTGAAGATGCCTATCTGCCATGACTTTTTGGGTTATGATTTCGGGCTGAATTTAACTATATTTTCACAGTTTCACCTTCATGAAAAGATCCTCTCCTTGGAGACACTTGGATAATTAGGAACAGTTGCAAATTTTTGTGGCGCACAGTTCAGCTGCTCGTTATTGGATTTCTGTGGGTCAAATATAAGACTACTTTCATGAGGAATCATCCCCTCTTAACTTGGGCGATTGAAGCTAGTTTAGCAGAAATTGGCTTTTCTTTTAAAAGCCAAATGCAGTTTTTTATGCAAGGGCACAGGTTTGTATGTTGGCATTCCTGGCTCTTTTAAGAAGGGAATTTCCTGGTAACCTTGTTAGGTTGATGTAACTCTTTGTTCCGTGAAGTGATATATGATACATTTCTCAAAATAAATATATCATATATCTTTTCCAAAGCTATATAGTATATTATAGATGAAATTGGGAGAGTTTGATATCTTTTGTGACAAGGTGGTTAGTTAAAGTGCCTAATAAATTTGAATATGGAGACAGAATAGAATCAAGACTCAATATCAAGTTCAACAATGGGGTAATATCTCCCTTTATAATTTGTGTTGCAAAAATATGATCTTTTGAGGTATGCCTCTAGTATAGTTTGAAGCTGCTAAACTATCCAAGGTGGAAACAAAATTTTGTTTTAATAACTGAATTAAAATGGTCTGGAACTTTCCAGGATATGTTTTTTTCGGTATGGGTTCTGCTTGCCTTTGTATTTGTGTGTCTACCACAGCTGATGTAAAGTCCGGGTTTGGTGTGGAGCTGAACTTTGATTTTGTTCATGCTTCTTGTTTTCAAGGCCCTAAATTTAATCTCTACACTTTATCTTTTGATGGTTCAGTCGTGGAGCAATTGTCACAACATTTATTGTCTGCTACGCCCTTACGTCATTTATCTCTGGTTACGTGAGTGGAGGGCTGTATTCACGCAATGATGGTAAATGTTATTCTGACACTGAACTATATTGTGATATGCAAATTTCAAGTTCAATATTATGATTTCAGGTGGATTGTGGAACTTTTTTCAAGCATTTGCAGGAGTTTTGTGATGTTCAACTTTCTTTCTTTATATGCATCTTTTACAGGTAAGCATTGGGTCAAGTCAATGATACTTACAGCCTCACTCTTTCCATTTTTATGCTTTGGAATTGGCTTCACTTTGAACATAGTGGCTATATTTTACCGATCCCTGGCTGCTATCCCTTTTGGCACTATGGTACAGTACCCTTCTATCAAGAACAATTTAAAATGGTTGTGTTCTTTGAGTTTTTTGGTTGATTTTTATTTTCCTTCATCTAATGCAGGTGGTGGTATTTATAATATGGGCTTTTATTTCATTCCCTTTAGCACTTTTGGGAACAGTTGTTGGAAGGAACTGGAGTAGGGCTTCAGATAATCCATGCCGTGTGAAGAGTATTCCTCGGCCAATTCCTGAGAAAAAGTGGTATCTTACTCCATCGGTAGTGTCAGTGATGGGGGGTCTGCTTCCATTTGGGAGTATTTTCATCGAGATGTATTTTGTTTTTACCTCATTTTGGAACTACAAGGTAAGAGATTATTGGTGAATAAGATATTCTGTGCATTTTAAAGGTGCAGATTAATCATTATTGTTTTCCATTATTTCATTGGACATCTGTCTCTGGCTGTATCATAATGTTGGGTGGTGCTATTCCAATTGCATACTAATAAAAGAGGGGTAGCTTAGCATTCTAAGAATTAGTTGATTGCTTTAAGTTCTTCCTTTTTGACTGACAGTGAACTGTATTATTTTTTGTTTACCTTTTTGATGGCTTTGAGGTTTTAGCCACAACTATCTAACGTGACTCCTGTGGTTTTATCCTGAAGGTTTACTATGTATATGGATTTATGTTGCTGGTTGTTGTGATTCTCCTTATTGTCACCATTTGCGTCACTATAGTTGGAACATACTTCTTGCTAAATGCTGAAAACTATCATTGGCAATGGACATCATTTTTCTCTGCCGCATCAACAGCTGCCTATGTGTATCTCTATTCCATATATTACTACTATATGAAAACAAAGATGTCAGGTTTTTTCCAGACAACTTTCTATTTTGGCTACACGCTTATGTTCTGTCTTGGTTTGGGAATACTCTGTGGTGAGTGTACATCTCTCCTTTGTTTGAGTTTTCAAATGGGAAAACTGAATGTTCTTCTGCACTTCTTAATGGGAATAATTTTGTGAATCTTCTTTTGAAACTTGCAGGAGCTGTTGGTTATTTAGGCTCCTCATTGTTTGTTAGAAGAATATATACGAACATCAAATGTGACTGAGGATAATATGGTAGAGTTCGAACGACAAACAAATTTCATCAAGTTGCACAATGATGTCATCCTGAGCCGATGGTAGAAAGGTCAAAATTCTCCGTGTGGAGTTCCAATTTATTATAGTTTTTGCAGGATCTTTTACAGCCTTCCTAATTATTGTAGTCTACATTTGCATTCAAGGTATAATTATTTCAATGCTGTATTTGGACTCTGGAGTAGTTATTGGAATTTGAATGCTTTGAATGCTTTAACAGCTAGTAGAAAATGAATTCTTTCACAGAATCTGGAGTGACTTCTTAGCTGGTCAAGTTCTCATTCCTTGAAATCAATTACCCAGTTTTAATCAGTGGGCAATGCTGACCTCAATGCATGTTCCGTTCACCCTCAAATATGGGAGGATAATGGTAGAAAATATTCATCTAAGAAATATTTTTCACACAAATGAATGACCATTTATTTGAGCATGTGTTCTGTTAGCGGATCTGTTCACAGTTTTCACTTCTTTGCAGCTTAGAATTTGCAAGTGAGTTCTTGTTAACTGTCGTGTATTCTACAAATTCTTTAGTATTTTTCTGATTCATCTAGCATTGATTTGAAATCCCAGGTTCATATGTTTTAATGCATCAATATATACTTTGGGTTCCATAAATGATTTGTTGCAACAAAACACGTGTTCTGTGGATCTGTATTTGTTGAAAACTGGATTGAAACCAGGACAAGGTCCCTGGCCAATGGGCTTCTCTACGGCTAAGCTACGTGTCCAATTCATGATGCGCACCCTAAATGGTATAATTTAAAATAGTGGATTGCAGCCCCCTCAAACCATGATTAACCACAATTTGGCCTAAGCCACCCAATCACGTTGGCCTACTTTGTTGTGATGCCAGGCTAGGAATCAAAACCAGGATTTGGTGTAGTTGTCACTGAGTTATGTGCCCCTTTTTGACAGGACCCTTAACATAACAATCCAAAGGTGTGGATTGCTACCTCCAAAATTTAGTCTAGGAATTAAACCCAGGACTTGGTATCATTGCCACTGGGCTGAATGCTTAAATGTAATTACATATCATTGATCTTTGAATGTTTAAACATAAATATAAATTGATTTGCAAATGCAATTTATAGTTATTTAACATAGGACCTTTAAGCAACAAATATATGTTTAGGGATGTAATACATAATGTAATTAAAATAAGTCTTAAGGTGTGGCTTGCTACCTCCAAAATCCCAGGCTTCATCATGCACACCCTTAACGGTATAATTTAAAATTTGTGGATTGCTACCCCCAACTGTCCTCACAAACCAAAATTAACCACAATTTGGCCCAAGCCACCCAACCACATTGAGCCTACTTTGTTGTGATACCATGTTAGGAATCAAACCCAGGAGTTGGTATAGATGTCACTGAGCTACATGCCCCTTCATACTGGGCACCCTTAACAGTAGAGTCCAAAGGTGTGGATTGCTACCTCCAAAATCACACCCTTAACGGTATAATTTAAAATTGTGGATTTCTACCTCCAAGTGCCCTCTCAAACCACAATTAGCCACAATTTGGCCCAAGCCACCCAACATTGAGCCTACTTTGTTGTGGTACTAGGCTAGGAATCAAGCCCATGTTTTGGTATAGTTGCCAATGACCTACATGCCCCTAAGTTGCACTGAAATGGATATGGATATGGATATAGGGTTGAAATGGATACAACAAATTTTCAAAAAATCTAGATACAATACGGCAAAGAAACGCCACACACACACACACACGTATATATGATAAAATAAAAATTTCATATTATCATTCATTTTTTAGTCTTTAGAATCTAGATTATATATTTAAAAATACATAATCATCATCATGAATTCAACATAAACAAATCATCATCATCAATTCAGTATAACCATTGTTATAATCTTCATCATGAAATCAACATAAACAAATCATCATCATCAATTCAGTATAAATATTGTTATAATCATCGTCATGAAATCAACATATACAAATCATCATCATCAATTCAGTATAAACATTGTCATCATCATTATCAATGATTATTATAACATTGAAGTTGGCATCTTTATTAAAATGCCAATACCCACTCACAGTTTAAAAGGAATATGAGATCAGTTTCAGAGTCACATCATACTTATGGAATTATATATTTTTCTAATGAATTTGACAACACTAACACATAGGAACATAGTGAATTTGACTTTCTAAATAATATGTTGCAAAGTATCTTGGTCTAGACTCTGAAGTAGTCAGGAGTCAGGACATAGAAATATTGTTCAGTGTCACCAAATATAATGTAAATTTAATCATTGTAAATAACAACTTCTACACATTATAAATTGCACTTTATTCTAGTGGCTAAAACATGAGATGCTCTTAAATTCATAGAAAGAAGTAAGCTGGATTTACTTATTTACAACCTAAGATCATATGACCAAGAATCAAGATGCTTGAGAAATTTAACCTAATGCAAAGAAATTGCTTCCATCAGCCAACTTTGTGGGTAACAACTTTCCTTCTTGATTTCATAGATACCTTATGAGTTTCCATTCCAAATTCCAGGTTTCCATTCTTTAGGTCTGGCATTGTTGAAAACTTGTTGGCAAATACCTCTATCATGTCATGAATCCTTTTTGAAGATAAATGTTCACTTTCAGATGAGTTGTAATCAGTGGATATAAGGTCTGCAAAAAATTCCGCTGCATTTACATGCTCTGGACAAACACCCTGGATTATATTCTTGCAATAAAGTGCCTAGAACATTGGAAACCTGGAAACTTGGAAACACATCCATATTTTCTGGAAACATATCCAAATTTTCTTGAAATGGATGAAATTTTCTTGAAGCTCCTTTGAAACGTTTTCGATCTCAGGCTAGCCGTTTCTGAAAATGTGAAACATGGCAGAAACGTTTCCATGTCATGTCGTACACGTTTCCATATCCGAAATGCGAACGACGTTTCTGGGATTTGGGGGCATTGTTTTCGGTAGCTTAGACATGCCCCCTTCATGATAGGCATCCTTTACAGTACAATCTAAAGGTGTGGTTTGGCACCTCCAAAATCCCAGGCTAGGAATCAAACCTGAGACTTGATATAGCCGCATCTGAGCTACATGCCCTTTGATGATTGCTACCTCCAAATCCTACTGAGCTACATGCCCCTTCATGACAGGCACCCTTAACATTGCAAATAAAGGTGTGGATTGCTACTTGCAACAAGTACCCTCAACAGTACAAGCTAAAGGTGTGGAGTGCTACCTCCAAAATCCCAGGCTAGGAATCAAACCCAGAACATGGTATAGTTGCCACTGAGCTACATGCCTCTTCATGACAGGCACCCTTAACAGTGCAATCTAAAGGTGTGGGTTTCTTCCTCCAAAATCCCAACCTCAAGCCTGCATTGGCTTTTAGTGCTAGCGACCTCACGTAGATCTGCTCTAATACCAAACAAGGGATTGAACCTGAGTATACCTTCTCTAATACCAAACAGGGAATTGAACTTGACATGCTACTCTACCATTGAGCTACGCTCCCCATACATGACGGAAAATCTCAACGGTTCGGTCCAAAGGTATTGATTCCTACCTCCAATGCTGTGTGGGTCATATCTTATAAAACTTTAATGCATTGAATGATGCTACGCATGTGCTAACGATTAACCCTCTCATTTTACTTGGATTTAAAAAAATTAAAACTCTTGACTACTCGGAAGTATGATTGTTACCAGATATACACCTTATCTTTTCTGTTGCAACTAGTCATAATTATGTTTAAATGAATGGTTAATAAATGGTCATATGTTATATTTGATTACCTTATCAATTCTGTTATAACTAGGCATAGTTAAATTTAAATCTGTTATAACTAGTCATAATTAAATTCAAATTAAGGTTTTATATTTGATTATATTATGTATTACATATAGTTGTTTACAATATGCATTACATTTGTTGCTCAAAGGTCTTATAATAACTCTAAATTATCTGTTACAACTAGTCATAATTGAAGACTTAAGAAATAATTAAGTATTATAATTGATTGCATATGCATTATATAATTTAACATGTATTTGTTTACATTGTGCATTATATCATTAATCATATATTTAATATAAATTATATTTGAAAGTCAGTTGTATATAATTATGTTTAAACATTTGAAGATTAGTCATATATAATTGTGTTTAATAATTGTAAATTACATTTGCAAATCAGTGGTATATAATTAGGTTTAAACATTTGAAGACTAAGCTCTTATATAATGAGCTAGATTTATTTTAGCTTTGGATCTATCAAGCTCAAAGAGACATCAAACCTTTCAAGTTGTGAACATTTTTTTGAATGCAAAATTTGAGGAAATATTTGCACCTCTTTTTGAATGCAAAGAGAGACCAAACCTTTCAAGTTGTAAAACTCTTTTTTGAATGCAAAACTTGTGGAAATATTTGATCCCTCTATGCACTTGATAGTTTTGGGGTTAAGATGAATTTAGGCTGATTTAATTTCTATAAATAAAGTGTAAAGTTAAAATAATAATTTTTGTATTTAAATATATGACATGGAAAAAATTATTATCGTTAAAAGATTATCCACCAAAACTTATAACAATCGTTGGTCAAGTGATTGAGACAAGTTTACCTGAACTACCTAACAACTTTTTTTATGGAACAAATATTTCCCAACAATTTTTTTTTTGAAGGAACGGATATTTAATAAACCTAAACTACCCAACAATTTTTTTTAAGGAACGAATATTTATATATTTATATTAGAAAAAACAAAATTTGGAGAGGGCCAACACCCTTACATAGGAACTGAGATACATGATGTGTAGATTTGTCCAAGTAAACTGAGAGTTCAATTCATAGGAAGTGGGATACATGATGTGTAGATTTGTCGAAGTAAACTGAGAGTTCAGTTCGGGGGAGAGGAGTAAACTAGTTAACACATAACATTTTACAACTGTATATCTTACAAAAAATCCTTAACAATCATGCATTCACAAAAATTCATTATAAACTAAGAAAAGGAGAACAACCAAGCTTGTTGCAAAATAACGTGAAGTTTTCCATAGTCAGCAGACACTGGGACTGCCTTCACTAGGGCCACGGGGACGATGAACTCTTTTCACACCTGGGGGTTAAGTACCGACAACTTGCTCTACTCAAGTTGCCTCAAAACGTTGACGCAAAGACCTATAGAGCTGCCACCCTATCCGAGAGAACTTCTTCCCTTATATCATCTAGTGAGTCCTCTGTATTTACTTGGTACATGAGAATTTTCGTCTCCAGGAAAAGTTGAAATGAGTGTCGCTGCCGTTCCACCAAAACTTTGATCCTTTCAATGGAGGCTAACAAAGTCTGAGTTGCATTAACATTTCTTTCTATAACCTTAGTAATGTCCAAAATGTCTCGAGGATTTACCATCTTGTGGAGAGAAGGGAAACTGAAATTGCAACGACCCAAGAGAAATAAATTCTTACCCAGCCAAGTTGCTCCAACCTCCCCACTGTTCTAGTGAAATATGATTAAAATTTGGCTTTCCTTAATTAAGACGTGACTAAGGTGGTTATAATATAAGATATGATAATTATATTTATGTCCAACTAATGACCACAAAGTAGGTCAAAGGGACTGTTGAGTACATTGATGTATATACAAAGCGGGAGAACCAAACGGTCTCCTATAAAAGATACAATGCATAAAGTAAATCAAAGATACAATGCATGAAGTAAATCAACATCTGGCCCTAGCGGAGAAAATCCAGGAGCTAATAGGTCTGAGGATCAGACCCATCTCTCATAACATCTGACGCTGAATGAATAACAATGAAGAAACTCAGCAAACTCTGTTGGTCCGATGAAGAGTCGATGGCAAGTGCAGACTATCTATTAAATCGTATCCTAGGGGGTCCACATGCTGCTGAATGCTGGAGGACCTAGTTTGTCTCCCAGGAACAGATCTGAGACGGGATTGCTTCTGAGATCTTGTGTGGCAGGGTGAGGTCCCATGGATCCTCACTGATCTGGAGCTTGGATACATATTGGTATCAATCGATCTCTTGGTGCCTCTGTCTGAAGGTAGTACATTAAACACACGACAACCACATGTCCCCGATCATTAAACACTTGTATACTAGGATTGAATTGCATTATCAGGAAAGGAGAGAGGGGATCCCGAGAGGAGGATCCTGATGACTCATTCTGTCCACTGGTGTTAACATTCGCATCCTGTTAGTCTTGGAGTACGAGATGTTCCTTCTTTGCATGTTAAGTGATTGGGATATTTGCATGTTAAGGGATTGGGATATGGAAGGTCCTTCGATTCAAATTAATCGTTCCTTGAGCCATAAAGGAACCTTTTTTTGCTAGTGAATCAACCTCCGAGTTCAAGAGGTGTAGGATACGGAAAAAATGCATGCCTTCAAATTGATGATTAAAGTTCTTTTTGTAAATTGTTGGATGACCAATAGAGTATTCAAAAACACTAGTTTAGGAATTTTATGACCCCTGCAATCTCGACCCCTTTACATAATGCCAAAAACTCTACTTGATTGTTGGTGGTTCTCCCCAATCCCCATGCACACTGACACCATTTTTCCTTCAAGATAAAAAATGATCCCTCCCACTCTAGCCTCCCCCAACTACCCAATAATTATTAATAAAAATATAATCATAATTATTTTTTAATTTGACCGAGTCAATATAATTTATTATTTATAATTATTTTATCATACATAAAATTATAATTATTTTATTATAAACCAAAATTATAATTCTTTTATCATACATAGATTGTCAAAACTTAGGAGTTCGAAAACCATTGGTAATTCGATCGAGTCAAAATGTTTACGTAGCATTACAACATTTGGAAAACACCTCTTGCAGCAATTATAATGAATGAAGACTTATTTTAATTACATTATGTATTACATCCCTAAACATATATTTGTTGCTTGAAGGTCCTATGTTAAATAACTTTAAATTGCATTTGAAAATCAATTTATAATTATGTTTAAACATTCAAAGATCAATGACATGTAATTACATTGAAACATTGAAACATCAATTTTATATAATAATGTTTAAATGAAGACTTAATAATTAGTTACATAATATATATGACTACCTTATCAACTAGTCACAATCATATTTGAATGAAAGATTCATAAATGGTTACATATTATATTTGATCTCATGATTAACATTAGTTGTTCAATCATTTTATGTTTCGTAACTATAAACCACATTTAAAGATCACTTGTATATGATTACCACACACTGACTTTTGCATGGTTTACATTCATCAACCAAATGAAACATTCCTATGTTACCATTAGTATATGATCTTTTAATTATATAGAGTATAAGTGGATTTTTTTTTGATTTTACCACAAAATTTGTATTATCAAAATGGTTGTGTTGAGGCTAGTAGCTATACATATCATTATGTGAGAAGAAAAATTTTAGGGTTTTAAAAAGAGATGCAAAATTTTAAGCAAGCTATTACATGCTCTAAGATTCTCTCTAGATTAGAGATCTAATTTTACTTGAAGGTGGATGGTTTAACAAAATTGCCCAAAATACATATTATATGGAAAAACATACATTTAGGTTAGGGTCAAGGTGTTATCCTAGGCTTCTTGTCCCATAGAGTGTTGCAGGTGGAGGGTAGTGGTTCTTGGTCTTCTATTTCGATTGGTTCAGTGTATTAGTAGATTGAACCCTCCTTGATGAAGCATACTTGAACATAGTGACTGGTCTCTATGTTGTTTGAAGCTAGGGAAATGATGTTTAGTTGTTGAGTAAGAAGTAGAGATTTGAGGTGGCTATACTCAACATCGATAGAATCTATTTGTTGACTTTTAATATTGATGTGTAAACGGTCGTGGATATTACATTGGACAATTCAACATGGTATATCTAATAACATAAATTGAAATATATACTATGAAGTTTAGATTCCTTTAGATTCTAGATTTTTTACTTCTTGATTTTTGCTCATGCATAAAATGGATAAAATGTGAAAAATTGAGAACAACAAATATAATCACACACCAACCACAAGGAACACAAAATTTGCTTAGAAAAACCCTTGCGAGAGAAAACCTAGTTTGAAGGTGACACTACTTTGCTCTCTTTTGTCTGGTATGGAAATGATACAAGTACAAAGGAGAAAGTACTCTCTATGGATTTACTTGAGACTTTTTGCCTATTATCCTGTGATAGAACACTAGCCCCCTCTGTTATACTATCTAAATTCCACATCTAGTTGCTCTAATATAGAACAAAATACAATTGTAAAGAATAGAACCCCCTTCTGCTTTTATTGACCTGGTTTTATCATGATAACCAACTAGGGGTTAGGTTTGACTCATTCAACTCTTAAATAGAGTTACAACCTTGACCCTTCTAGAGCCTTTTTCATAGCCCACATGTGACCAACCCTTTTTACATGAGTAACAGGGATTGACATGACATCATCTCGAACCATGGTGGTTAATCCAAAATGTCAACTTCTTGGAGGCATAAATTTTGTATAGGAACTTCAATTGACATGTTTTTTGCATTGGAAATGTATTTAAGTGTAGAAAAATGCTAGGACGTTTGATGCAAGTGTGAGTTTTTGGACCCCAATAAACTTTGTTTAATGCCCCAAAATGCTTTTGGAAGGTTTTAGACCCTAAATATCCAATTTGTGACCCGTTTGTAAAAATTGACTTCTAGATGATTTCTCCTATTTTCCCACTATGAAAGCGTTGAGATAGATGCTATAATATAATGATCGAGTTTGGATCAAATATGGTGGCATTAGGTTGCTCCATTTTTGCTAGCTTAGTTGATATTGCTGTCAATGAATTGCTATTAGGTTGTATGACTCCTCCTTGCTTGTAGAAGACTTTACAAACCTTCTTCACCTCGGGTTTATCTATTTCAAGCCTGGAAGAGAGAACTATTCCAAAAGAAATAGAGTTGGAATAAAACAATAGATAAGCTCAAACCATATTTCACTTGGGTTGAAGTGTTAACCCCTTTCCCTTAATAGTTGAAGGGCATTTGAAGGGAACAAAGGTAGGGGATAACTAGGGCACCATTAAAGTAGACAATGGCCAAGAATCTAAAGGAAACTTAGTTAAGATGATGCCAAGAGCTTGCATGGGGGCTTATCTAAATACGGATACTACTAAATGAGCCTATAAGGAAGCTTGAAACCTTGAGACTCATGAGTTGAAGAAACCCTTGCACATTTGGATGATTCACATGCTAAAATCAAACTTGATGATGCCCATAATGTTGCTTTCACCAAACAAAACCATGTTCCAAGGGGAATCCACAATCCAAGATATATTGAAAGAGCTCGAGGCATCACATTGAATACCCATGCATTTGAAGGGAACAAAGGCAGGGGATAACTAGGGCACCATTAAAGTAGACAATGGACAAAATCCAAGAATCCGAAGGACACTTAGTTAAGATGATGCCAAGAGCTTGCATGGGGGCTTATCTAAATACGAACATTGCTAAATGAGCTTATAAGGAGGCTTGAAACCTTGAGACTCATGAGTTGAAGAAACCCTTGTGCATTTGGATGATTCACATGCTAAAATCAAACTTGATGATGCCCATAATGTTGCTTTCACCAAATGAAACCATGCTTTCTAAGGGGAGTCCACAATCCAAGATATATTGCAAGAGCTCGAGGCATCACATTGAATACCCATGCATTGGATAGGTTGAAGTGAGGGCAGAGTATGGAGAAAACACATGGCACCATTTGAATCGAAGAAAATCCAACATATTTTTTGGATTATGAACCCAACAACACATGCGAAGGAGAGGAAACCAAAACCCACTTTCATTAGGTGATCAATCTACCATAAATATCATCATTTTAATTAAAATCCCGAGCTCTGGAGTGGAGGACACCTTGGCTCAATAGTTAGACTCACCATTTAGATCTTTCTTTATATGGAAAAGTAAGATTTGATCAAAGTAGTTGATTAAATTGTTAATCCTTCTAATTGTCGAATTGAGCTTGATTTTTCTTGTAGATGTGAAACCATAGATTTTATAAACTAGCATATATTATTTTTTCAATACCAAATCTGATTTTGATTTGAATTTATGAAGGGAATGACATGAAAATATAGATTGAAGAGGTGACGATTACACGTGTTCTTGAACCATGTTACAATGAGCCTCAAAGTTCTTTTTATCATGAAGAAGCAATGAGAAACCATAAACATCCAAAAACCTAACCCTAAGAGATGAAGTGCCAAAGGTTTATCGGTCTTGATTGGGTAAGTTTGAATGTCAACTTCACAGTTGTAACTTTCGCATATGATCTCCATTTGGTGTGCACATAATCTATTGGAAAGGTCTATTCGAGGAGTACAATTTTTGACTATAGATGACAATCTATGCGTTTCCCCAAAAAACATTGTTTAGGGTCTCAAAACAACTATGGAAGTTCATGGCGTAAAAACTGCCAAAAATAGAAAACTACCAGACTAGGAAAATTGTGTTGTGATATAGTGGAATAGGTGGGTGGCCACGAATATCCACCTAGATCAATCCTCCCTCCTTAGGAAGCAATGGTCTCCATCGCGTTGAGTGCGTATATGAGATGGGGAAATTTTGCCGAACTTGGCCTCTAGTGAGCCACTTGCTTTGGTGTAGGAGCTAGCTTGCTTTGACAACCTGATACAATTGGATCTTCTGTTGGTGAGTGCTCTTAATTTGTGTCCACAATTTGATCAATTGTGGTATCTTCAATGAAATCTGTGTTGAGCTATGTTGGTGTTAGTTTCTCTGCAATTTTTGATGTATTTGACAATGGTGGGAAGTATGGCCAAAGGCAATCCACATTGAACATTGAGTGCAGGCCAAGGAAGGGGGGGATACATAGCTCAAACGTGTTGTCACCCACATCCTTGGTGATGGTGTAAGGTTGATAACGAAGTGGATGAAGCTTCCGAAGGGCCCCTACAAGGCCTTCTTTCTACAAATGCAACCAAACCTTGTCTCCCACTTGAAACTTGTTTGACACATGGTGCTGATCATGGTGTTGCTTATACTTAGTAATGGATTTCTACAAGATATCATGGACTTGCTGGAAGATGTGCTGAATTCATTCAATAATTTTGGTAGCTTTTTCGGTTTCAAATTGAAAATGTGAAAATTCTGCTTGTGTAGTTGCAAGGGGCAATGCAACATTAATGGGACCTAATGGTTGAAATCCCAGGCCCACTTGAAGGGGATATGATGAATTGAGCTGTGGAGAGATCTGTTGTAGCCATGAAGAACATAGGGGAGACTCTAATTTCATGTGCATGGTTGCGTGGAGTTGTACATGCGTAAAATGTGCACAATCATCTTGTTGATGACTTCCGTTTAACCATCAGTCTAAGGGTGGAAGGCAGTTGCTTTATTGATCTTGGTGTCCAATAATGATTAGAGGCTTGATTAGAATGTGCCTAGGAACCTGCTATCCCTATCTGATATGATGGTATGTGGGATGCAAAAATGTACCCACACTTGTTCAGAGAAGAGCTTGGCAATGGCCTTTGCTGTGATACTCTTCTTGTAGGTAGTCATAATGGCCATCATAGAAAATTTATCAACAACCACAAACACACTGTCATTACCATGCAAAGGACAATTAGGAGTAGGCAAAGGGGTGTACATGCCTTTCTTCCTAATGATTGGTTTGGCAATGGTGTAGGCGATGTATGACCTAATATACTTGCAAACATCCTATTGAAGTTTCAGCCAATAAAAATACTTCTATAGAACTGTGACTATCTTATCCACACCAAAGTGCCCTGCTACCCTATTGTAATGTGCCTCTTAGATCAGCTTTGCATGCTTTCTTGAAAGAACACAAAGGTGTCCCAACTACCATAATAGTGCATCTTGGAGGTGTAAGTATGGAACTTGCTTGCCTGCCATCAACATCTGATGTGGTAGCGAATTTTGAATCATTGTTGTATATTTGTGGCCATCAAGAGGTCATATGCGCACAAGAGTTGAGAATGGTGGTCAGTTCCACAACTCGAGGTCGGATGAAGTAGTCTGCAATGTGATTGGTGCTACCCTTCTTATATTTAATGTTGAAATGGAATTATTGTATGTATGTGGACCATTTTTGACGATGGTTGTTTTGTAACTTCCCTTGTGTTTGCATAAATTGAAGAGGTATGTGATCATTGTTGATGGTTGTCTCCTTCCCTAGAATATAATGTTTTCATTGTTCGCAAGCCTACACGATGGAATACATCTCCTTAAGATAGGTGGGATATCTCCGGAAAACATTAGAGAGTGTCTCATTGTTATAGGCCACCAAATGTCCTTGCTAAATGAGGACTACACCACTAACGTAATTGGAGCCATATTTCTCAATCTTAAATGGTTGTTGTAGGTCTAGAGATTGGTGTAGAGCATAGACAATGTCTTAGTTCATTGAATGCCTTCTATTGTGACCCAGGCCAAAAAAACTTATCTTTTACTTTGCCCTTAGTCACTTGACTTGAGGGCCAAGTGATATAAGAGAATTCCAACATGAATCTTTGGTAGAAATTAGCAAGGCCCAAGAAGCTATGAAGCTTTGTTATAGTCGTCAAGGTTCGCCAATCCTGAATGACTTGGATCTTGGTTAGATCCACATGCACACCTTTCTTATTAATAATTTAACTTAGATATTGGACCTTGTCCATGTCAAAGGAGAATTTTACGAAGTTAGCACATAGCTTATGCTATCACAGTCTGTAAAGAACCCATCAAATATGTTGCAAGTGATTTTCCTAACTCTTGTTGAAGATGAGGATATCATCCAGATATACAACCATGAAGGAGTTAGTTAAAGGCTACAAGGTGTTGTCCATTTGCCTCATAAAAATGGTTGGGGCATTTGTCAAACCAAAAGGCATGACCAACCATTTAAAAGACCCTCCATGGACTTGAAAGTAGTCTTCCACACATCAATTGGTTCTATTGGGACTTGGTGATAGCTGGACTTTAAATTGATCTTGCTGAATCACTTGGCTCCCTTGATTTGGTCAAGAAGGTCATCAATCAGGGGAATCAGGGACTTGTTCCTGATTGTGATTTTGTTTAGAGCTCGATAATCAATTCAAAGCCTCCACGTCCTATCTTTCTTTTGCACAAGTACAATTAGGCTTCCACTGGGTGAGGAGCTTGGTTAAATGTGCCCTTTATGTAACATCTCTTAGATATGTTGCTTGATTTTCTCATTTTCCATAAGAGAGAAATGATAGATTGACCCATTGGGTAGAGGTGTGTCAAGGGCCAGATCGATAGAATGCTTCACTTGATAGTGTAGAGGTACCCCTGTGGGTGAGGAGAATATGTTTTTATATAATTCCATGATCTTATCCACTTTCCTTTGCTGTGTGGAGGATCCCTTTGAGGAGACCATTGATGTAGCCATGATCTTCCCCTTGCTTTGAAAGCGAATACAAAAGAAGACAAATTTTCCAATCTAAGAGATGACCTTATTACATTTCTTAGTAGAGATCGAAGAAATGGTAGTAGGTAGGGCTACCTCTAGTAGCCTGTATAGTTTTCTATCGAAAGTAATAATAATACTACAAGTTCTAGACTCATACACAACATGACACTTCCACAAGTATGATTGGCCTAAACAAACATCACAAACTTCAAGGGAGCGACATTACAAAATACTCTGTCCTTGAAAGATGTGATGTTGTAGGGAAGGAAACACTATTGGTTGACACAAATATATTTGTGAAAAACCCTAGATAATCCCCCTATTGTAAATTTATTTTAAATCATTTTTCTATACTTAAAATGACTGAGAATTAGGACACAAATTTTAGAGCTTGAGGAAGGAGGTTGATTGGGAAAATGGAGGAAGCCTAGTTATTTTAATGACATCCATGAGAGGATGATGAACATGCTTTAATGGGGCTGATTGTGTTTTAAATTCAGCTGGAGAACAAGGGATGAGCCCATTCTCCTTTTGGGAAAGTCCACAAGTAAAAGAGGACAAAAATTTAATGGCATAATGGGTTCTGCTAGCAATTTTTTTTTTCTCTAGAGCATAATACATGGGGTGGGGGGCGGACAAGAAACAAACTTCATTGCAATAGTAGTAAGGAAAGGGGAAGTGCTACAGGTGGAAATGCTGGAGTGGACCAACGAGGGGAAGGCCATATAGACCAAAAGAGGAGTCACAACAAGTGAGAGAAAGGAAGCATTGAGGGGAAAAATCTTGGGGGAGAGGAAGAAAAGAGAAAATAACAGAGAGATTTCAAGAGGAAGAGATCGCTCTAGTAGTAATATAGTTGAGAAAACCCAATAGGGCTTGCTAGCTTGAAATCATAGAGCCGTGGCTTGCTTCCAGGGCCGATAAAACCACTGGGAACTAGCTGGTTGATAAATACTGGTGGAAAGAGGCATTCGAGGACTAGTTCGGCTGATAACATATATGTAGCATGGGGCTGAGAACATAGGTGTAGTTCCCCTAATAGGTATTTGGCTAAATATTCTCTCACTCTCTCAGTATTAACACAATTGATAATTTTCCTTGATTAATTGTGTAAATCTTTATCTTGAGACTAAACTGAAACTCTTTGTGCCTGCAAGAATCCCTACCTGATGCTGAATTGGATAAAGGCCTCTGTGGTGTAATAGTTGGGAGTTGTTGAGAACACCTAAGAAGTCAGACTCTGTTTATGAGGTGTGAGCGATGGTGGAGGGCTTCTAACTAAGCTACCTCTCGAGGCACAAAAATGTGGCTTGGGGGTGATTGGTTGCAAGAAAGGTTGCAGTGTAGACCAATCTAATGTTGGGTGGAGAGTTATAGTCCCAATCTCAATTACCAGTTCATTATTCAATATAAGATATTATTTATCTGTGGTTTTATTTCACTGAATTTAATGGTCATGGTGTTTTTTGCATGTATTGCTGTTAAATTTTATTTCTATGCTTTCTGTTATTGAGCTGTTATCAATGAGTGAAATTTATCACTACTCTTGTTTGGGGGAAGGCTGAGCTTCCTTGTGGTTATGTAGTTTTATGTAAAACATGTATGTGGGTAATTTTAATGGCATGATTCTTAATGTTTACCCAATGAAATATGGGAATAGACTCTTATTGTGCGCATTTAGCACATTTAATTGATAGCGTGGGTGCATCGATTGGTTTCTATTGTGGCTAAGGTAGGTCAGGAGGGGGTTTGGCTGATCTTGGATTTCAATCCATGATTTTATAGGAAGCAAGATCAACTCTTGAGAACACGAATGAATCATGAAAGTTTTGGTCTACATGACGTGAAGAAATTGTGAGAAGTTTTATGTGTGTAGAATTTGATGAATAACACGGAGTTTGGGATGGGGTCTAGTATTGGGGGTTCAAGGTTTGGGGCTAAAACGAAAAAGAATTGGCGGAATGGCCCAAAGGCTCAAATACTAGGTGGGGCCCAGTGTAGTTCGGGGTTGCATGAAGTGGGCCTTTGCTTGAACTTATCTAGGGATTTGAGGCTTCCAGGGGATTTTAGGGCCTGACAAGAATTGGGGTGCAATTTTCACTATTTTGGGATGAACACTCAAACATTTTATAACGGAAAATCATCAAAAAATGACTAAGGGTTGGGTGGGACACTTTGCGAGCCTATGTGGCTAGAGGGATGACTTGGCAAGCATAGGGCCTGCAATGTGGCGAGTTTTATTAGCCTTTTTAGAGGGCTAGATAGCCTATAAATGCATGACACATGGTGCTCGCATGAAAGGACATGTGGTCGAGGTGACATCATCCCTGGCATAAGGAGTTTGAAGGTTGGGAGCGATTGGATGGTTGTTTCCTTGTTTGGGCCTAAATTCTCGAATGGCTTGTTTGAGGCCAAATGAGGTGCTAATTGTGGAGATGCTCAAAGGTTTGAACCCCAAAAACAATATATATATTATATATATATATATATATATATATATATATATTCCCCATGGAAGCCAGCTGGTGTAGCCAAATCACGAAATATGACATGGCATATGTTGCGTGGATATACATGTCAAGTTATTGGAACAATATGAATGACTAGGACTGATGGAGAACAACATGAACCACCATTTGGGGGTGCCACATGGTGGACAACAATGATGTGACAGGATTAAAAGGGCCAGACATTGAATGATCATAACTTTTGATTTGAAATTTGGATTTTGATAAATTTTATATCGTTCGAAAGCTCTGGACGAGCCACACATGATGCTGGTGTTTATTTTAAGTTTCAAGGAGTTTGAAAATTGAAAAATGATTTTTTTAAGACCCAATTTCCATGACAAGACTATGGATGTTGGGTCAATGATAGCAACACCCTCTTCTACCCTTAGTTTGGGCTATTGGTTGGATGAGAGTATGTTATAGAGTGGTATCATAGCTAAGGTTCAACATTAGACCTTTGAGAATAATATTGGAACTCGATAACATAGTTGAAAAAGTTAGAGTAGTAGGTTCAGTATTGAACCTTTGAATCATGGTCAAGGTCTTGGTTAAATGAAACATGGAGTAAAGTATTAATAGACTATTTAGATGTGACTTATGTTATATATTGTTCTGGAATTTATACATGGATTATATATTGATATCTATTGTGTCATGAGAACTAACTTGTCCTGAAGATGGATCCCACTTGGGATTCGAAACGTTGGTTCAAAAATGATAAACCTGTGGATTCTCCGGTCAATTATTCAAAAGATTCAAGCCACAGAACTCTGAAATCCACCAATAACCATGTGTTTATGGCAAGGTTTCCAAGGTAATGATGAATAGATGTATTTGATGTATTTATGTGCTAACAATGATGTGTATGTGAAAACACCTAAGATAAAAAGACACTAAGAGTTAAAAGGAATGAACACCAAAATGGTGCAGTATAGCACTGACAAGTCACAACATGAAAACAAAGAGGAAAAATAATTTGAGAAGAGAGGAGAGGCAAGCTTTCTTGATTTGAGGGATACATAAAAAAGTTTAATGGCTAAAATAAGGTGCTGCAAAGATGATAATGAGAGACTTGTCAGGGCGTAGGAAAAGCTTGTTCAGGCATAAGGGGAGAATGCTTAAGTAAACATAGTTATAATACAAAACCTATCATACTTGTAGAGACAAAAGCAACATGAAATATGAACTATCTACAAGCTCAAGCAAAGTTCATCAGGGCTTTAAAGACTGAAGTTCAAGACTGGTGGTGTAGAGGGTAGTAGATCCAAGAAAAGACAATGACAAGGAAGTGAAGACTCATTGAGGGGTGGGACTCCTCTAAGGAATCTAGAAATGAGAGTAATAAGCCTTGAGCAACTAGTCAATGTCATATAAAAAAGACATTATCAACAAAGAAGGAGAGGAAATGAATTAATGCCAAAAGAATTCAAGAAGGAAAAGCCTCATACATTTGATGGAGAGGTGAATAAAGTTGAATAAGTAGAGGCATGGATGCTAGGGATGAAGAAGGTTTTCAGTGTCCATGACTACTCTGAAAGCATGAAAGCAAGGGTAGCCACCTTTAGCCTAAGAGGTAAAGCTGGCATATGGTGGGAAGACCTAAAGAATGTCAAGGACATTCGAGAAGGAGAACTATCTTGGAGGGGATTTGAAAAATACTTTTGGGAGTACTTGTCTAATGAATACTATGATAGCAAGGCTAAGGAGTTGTACGAGCTCATTATGGGGCAACTGTCCAATGAAGAATATACCACTAAATTATTAGAATTGTTGAAGTATGTCCCTTACCTCAAAGATGAAAAGGCATAAGTTTAGAGGTACTCAACGATCCACCACATTAATTTAAACACTGAATTGAGTTTGACAAGCCACCAAATCTTGAGGATGCAATCAAGAAATCAAAACGCTATTATAAGTAGTCTAGATGCAGGTTAGAGTTTAAGGCTGATTGGAAGACAATATATATTTTCAAATTTAAAGGAAAGAGGCAGAAGACTATTGATTACCAACAAGATAGAAGCACAAGGCCCATTACCACTGTCATCATGACCAATCCTCTAAAGCTATTAGAGAAGGAATGGATGGATCCCGATGGTAACCCATGACATGCTGAAAATGTAAAATAAAACTGTTAGAAAATCGGAAAGGCAAAAATATTTTCTTATGTTGATAATTACTTGTGATATCTTTGATTTATTATTAACTTTCTTATGTTCTTTTTTTCATCAAGAAATCATCAAAATAAAACTCAAAGATCAATGACACTAGATGTAGGCACTCAATCAAGGCTAAAACCCATCTATAGGGGAAAAATCCAGTCAAAATATTCCACTAGAAAATTCAAGTTGAGATAGACCAAGAACCTAGACTAAAATACCTTCCCCCTCCATGAAGTCATCTTTTCCTTTCAATAGATGATCTCTCCCAAATTCACCAAGTGTCAACTTCTCAAATGAAGCTTCAATGCAAAATTTTGACCCCCAACTTTAGAACTTCGACCCCTAGGTTCAGAATTTCGGCCCAGCTTCAAGACTACAGTTTTAGCCCTTCCATCAACTCAACAACTTCACACGTGTGAGAGAAAGTAAATTTTGACTTCTTGTGCTTGGCAAAGTCCTTCCTTTTCGCTAGCCCTTTCCTCCTTATTCCTTGAATTTCACACTTTTTCTTGTCCCAGAAATTGCAGATCGAACTTCTTGAGTGAGTGCTCCGAATGAGGTCGAGTCGTTGCCTTTATATAGGATATGTTGCTCCTCAATTAGGTCGACTTGTCTAGTTTGAGGTGGAGGCCTAGAGGATTGAATTTGCATCAAAATAAATTTGTTTCTTGATTGATAATGCCACAAAAGGGTCTATTACATTATGACATGGACAAGGATACTTGACATTAACCCTAGAAGCCTACAATGGAGGCTTTGACCTAAAAACATTGACCCAAGCATGAAACCCATGCTTTAATAAGTCAATTTTCTTTTATAATAAAATTTATTTTTCTTTCTTTTGAAAAATACATTACTTCATGATTCAAATATAACTCTGAAGACCAAAAATAGTTACATTCTTGAATAGAAACAACTTATGTAGGGACTATCCCCAATGCAAGGACGTTGGCCCAAGATTGTATAACGTGCAAGAAGACAGGACAATTAAGGATGTGGCCCAGAACATGCCAAGGATTTATGCAACAGTAAACAATCAACAAGTTGATCACCAAGCATCTATTATTGAAATGAAATGTACGCTTTGTTATTAGAATGTCTTTGTTTTAATTGAACCAATATTGCATTTTAGTTACACTAGCCCAACAGTTGTTGAAAAAGGTGCTTTGGAAAAGGAAGTGCATGAGGAATCGTGGTTGGTCCAACTAGCCACAGGGACGAAAAGGTGAATGAAATATATAATAAAACTATGCCCCTTTGTGATGAGTGACATGCATACAATGACCAAATTTAATCTATTACCTATTAGCTTTGCTATACAACACTGACTTTCTAAGGTCAGAAAGGAGCATGGTTTGTTTGGTTATGTCCAAAGGAGGGGCTTACATTGGTCACTTTCCCTTTTTCCTCACCCCTCTCACCTTTAATCTTCCTAATTTCCTAAACAAACCTCTAAACCCGACAAATTCCCTTGGCCTCAGCCCCAAGCGCAAAACCCTAAAGCACCCATAAAACCCTACCATATCTCTTCGCGCATTCGTAACTCCTCGTGCTGCATCCCCACCGTTGATCACCCCCGCCGATCCAATGGCTCCCATCGCACCCGATAAAGGTGACCTGCTCAACTAATTTCCATCGTCAGATGCATCTCCACTTGATCCGATGGTTTTCGCATTCATCGCGTTGACAACTTGATCGAGTGATAGCACACGATGAGAGCGGTTTTTCTCTCTCATCCGCTGCTACGTGTTGATCATTGAGTGGAATCGCTCGGCCCCAGGCATTTACCACTTAGCGCCCGAAAGCGGTGTGATGAAAACCGTTACCACCAGACCAAACCGCCCTCACCCATTAAACCCCCGTGCAACTTCGTCGCCCGATGACCGTATGATATGTCCGCTAAAGATCCAACGACCCTAACACACCCCGCTCCCACCTCGGCAGATAGCCTCCACCGAGCCATCTCTGCCGTTCATTTCCCCGATTTGATGGTCATCCTCCTCTTTCATCCCAACTGTCTGTGTACCCATGCATTCCACATCCTATGACCATTCTGTTGCCCGAAGAAGGAGATGACCAGCTCTGCCAGCATCAGTTACAGTAATATCTCCAACAACCACATTAAACCGAAAGCATAGCCAAAGGGGAAAAGGACGCAACATGACCCTGTAACTGAATTTATCAGCCATGGACTCCACCGGTACAAGCACTCCAACTGCCTAAAGGACAACACAACACTTGAACAGATCAGATTCACCCACTGAAACAAGCCACCTCGTTCAGAGACTCCATCATGCGGTTAAATGCAGTTGGTGGTCAATTATGACCCCTCCATACCTAAATGGCCGAGTGCCATTGTAACGAAAACTTATAAATATCCAGAAGTAAGATGTAATCAAGGTTGGAATTTGATGTAAGGTTCAACTTTTGGAGACTATAGACACTTTGTTACTTGCAGGATCTCATCTTCATTTCAGCAAATACAAGCTTCTTTTGTTGTTAACTGTTCATTGTCCATTTTCCTCTATTCTAAGCTTGTCCCTGATATGCTGTGTTATTGATCTCTTGATGTTTAGCACTAGATAACCGTCATCTTATCTCTGTGTTAGAATCTTGAATGCATCACTAAATAGTTGCTCAGGTTTCTTTCTATCTAATGTAGGAGAGCTGTCATCCTGTCTTTGCATTAATAGATTAGATTTGTAGGTTTCTATACTAGTTGCAGCCGACCATCACATGGTCTTTTGTATCTGCTGGTGTGGTTAGTATTCTCCATATTCACCTAATATCTAAAACTGTGAGCATTGGTAGTCTAAATCCTTGTAGTCTGAGGGTGTTCATGCATGTATGGAGTGAAACAGAGTGGAAGTGGTTATCTGGCTTGAACCAAACCATCATTCCTTCCATTAAAACCTTGCAACAATAGTTGAATTTATATGTTACCAGGCATCTCCGAGCTACAACCTAGGAGAGTTTCTTGGAATTCCAACATAATTGGCGCCACTGCCAGGGAGAGGAGATTGAAGCTCAGCTTCCTTGGGAGAACGACACAGATCTAGCTTTGATGATAGACAAAGCCTGGACACATTTGTGGTTGTAATCATCTATTTGGTGACTCTACTGAAAGACTAACCTTTTGGCGACTCCACATTATAGTTCTGGCTCAGTTTGTGAGGCATACTCAGAGAAATCCTTGGAAATCACTAGATGATCTAGTACTTGATCCTGAGAAGATTGTCAAGTAGATAAAGACATCATAAAAAGGAGCATCAGGATCATGTAAGCCTAAACAATCTTATGTATCTCTTCTAGAAAGGCTTGTAACTGAGCATGAACATGTTGAAAATATAGAGCCTAGTGCTATCAGTGAAGAAATACTCTTAGAGATTCATAAAGCTCCTTGTTCAATAATTTCCCTTTCAGATCTCAGTCTAAAGAAAACCTCCCTTCTAGTCCATCATATTCCTTTAACCCTGTCAGTCATCTCTCAACTCCCTACCTTTCAATCTGCCAGTACCCTTCCATCTACCCCAGTTATGGCAAGCGACCCACCAAAATGGAAAGAATCATAGCTGCTAGGTATGGACCCCTGGTCCTGCCTATTCCTTTGAATGCCATGCCTGTAGGAGAATATAAAAAACACATGCCTAAGTTCACTGGTACAGAGGGAGTAACGACAGAAGAACAACTTGAGTCTTTTTATAGCTATGGTGATAACCTAGATATCAGTGAAGATGATGTGTGGATGAGAGTATTTGTCCAAAGCCTTGATGGAGAGGTTAGAAAATGGTTCAGAGAGCTGACCCCTAGGTCTATAGCAGGCATTGAAGCATTGGATGATGTGTTTTTAAAGCATTGAGGAGATAAGAAAGACCTGCTATATTACCATACTAAGTTTGGCAACCTGAAAAGAGAAAATGGGGAGTCATTGTCTAAATTTAATAAAAGATTCAATCGTATGTATAACAAGATACCAGTTGAAGTGAAGCCTACCCCCACCTCTGCCAAACTCACCTATGCCAATGCCTTTGATTCTGATTTCTGCCTGCTATTAAGAGAGAGAAGATGTGCCTCTCTAGCTAAAATGCAAGATGCAACCTTGGAGGTGGAATCCAATATCATGGCTACAGAAAAAATCAAAGGAGATGCTGATAAAAGGAGGCAGAGAGGTGAGTCTTCCTCTTCTCCTTCATCTTCAAAACCCAAACTAGACAAAATGACTAAAATTATAGAGTCACTAGCTGCTGAAATATCCAAACTAAAGGTTGAGCAGAGTTCTAGGAAAGAAAGGCTTCCTAATACGTTTACTCCTAGAAATCCAAATCCATACATAAGAGAAAATGAACAATTTTAGATCATTCAGAGGGGAAAAGAGGCCAGTGAAGAACAAAGAGTTAAGACTCCTTTCTAGAATGTAGTCATGGAGGAGGAGCAGTTTGATGAAGAGGATGAGATTCACTGCATGGAAGACAAGGGCAGTGCTGCCTTTTTGACATTAGCTTCCTATGAGGAGTCATTACTCAGGGACCAGACCAGTCAAGAGTAGGATAGAGAAGCCGTTATATAGAGTGAAGACCAACAAAAATATAACTTGAGGTCAAGAACGAGTAATGTCAAAGAGAATCCTGCCCAAAGAGCTGCTGTCGCTACAGAGCAACAGATCAGCAAGAAGAAGCAACCAACAACTAATCCCATCATCCTCAAAACACCAGCTCAAGAGGTAAGAGGCCCTGACAAGTCCCCTTCCCCTTTCAGTTTTGAATCAGAGGTCCAGAAGTTAAAAATAACTGTACCTCTGATAGAAATTGTAAAGAGTGAGGTATTTAAGAAGCCCATCCTTGATGCCATTGAACTAAAAACCACACAAGAATCCAATGACTATGTGAATTTACAAGATGATAAACCTGCACTTGTGCTTAGCCCAATGACTGAACTTGCTGATGATAATTCCCCATCATTTTATGTCTCTTTGACCATTCATGACAGAATCCTTCACAACTATCTGTTGGACACAGGTGCCAGCCATAATCTGATGCCCAAAGCTATCATGGAAGAGTTAGGCCTTGATATTACCAGACCTTATCATGACCTGTTCTCCTTTGATTCGAGGAAGGTGAAATGTCTGGGGTTAATCAAAGACTTAGCCATCACCCTAACTTAGCTGCCCATGAAAAGCATGATGATGGATATTGTGGTAGCAGATGTCCCCCCTAAGTTTGGTATGCTACTTTCCAGAGGGTGGATTAAGAGGTTGGTTGGGACATTGCAAAATGACTTATCTTATGCCATTGTCCTAGTCTTTGGAGGAGAAAGCAGAAGACTATATAGGGAAGCCCAGCTGGCCTATATCATTAGTGATGAGAAGAATCCCACTAATCATCCCATTTATGCTGTGGACACTAATTTTGGATCATGTATTCTCCAAATTGAAGAATCCCATAGGGCCATGGTGTAGCTCAAGAAACCGGTATGCCAGGCCATAGACGGGGAAGGGACTCATGCTTGGGATATGTTCTTTGATGGGGCTTGTTCAAAGGAAACTGTAGGAGCATGGGTGGTGCTGGTGTCTCCAAAACAAGAAAGCACACATCTGTCTTTCAAACTGACTTTTTAGGTCACCAACAATATAACAGAGTATGAGGATCTGATACTGGGCTTAAACGCTGCCAAAGACATGGGAATCAGAGACATAAAGGTGTTTGGAGATGCTGATCTCATCATTCAAGAAGTGAACAAAACGTTCCAAGAAAAACACCCAAGGTTGAAAGCATACAGATATGAGGTATGGAGACTCAAATATTATTTTGAGAACTTTTGTATCTCATATATTCCTAGAGTAAAAAATTAGCTTGTTGATTCCCTTGCTGTGTCTGCTAGCATGTTCATCCCTCCCATTCCCCCTAGATTGGCTTATGAAGTCTAGATAAAATATAGACCATCCTTGCCTGATAATGTCCAACACTGGAAATTCTTTGAGGATGATGATGAAGTAAATAGGTTTCTGCAAGTCATTGATGAATTCTCTAAAATGCAAATGGATCAAGAGAATGAAACCTTGGAGGAATGTCCCCAGCCCCAGCTAAGGGACAAAATTGGCCACGACAACATTGTTCAGTTGCCTAGTAATTATATACCTAAAGGGCTAGTGCCTCTAGAGAAGCTATTTGACCATAACAACGTGCCTCATAAGATTGCCCAAAAATAAAATTAGTTTGCAGTCCATAGGCATAACATAGGGAGTCCAGATCATCCAAAGTATATAAATCTGTCCACCCATTTGTCTGCTACCCAAATTTCAAGTACTGCACCTTAATGAAGTAATTCACTGATGTCTTTGCCTGGGAATACAATGACCTTAAAACTTATGACAAAAATATCATCCAGCATAAGATCCCACTGGAGAAAGACACCATTCCTTTCAAACAGAAGTTGAGACCCATTAATCCTTTGCTCCTCCCTCTGATTGAAAAAGAAATCAAGAAGTTGTTGGATGCCAAAATCATAGTTCCCTTGAGATATTCGAAGTGGGTATCCAACTTGGTAGTGGTGAGAAAGAAAAGTGGAGAATCAGGTTGTGTGTTGATTTCAGGAACCTGAACAAATGTTCCAGAAAGGACAACTATCCCTTGCCAAAAATGGAACATTTGCTGCAAAAAGTTTCAGGAGCTAAAGTTGTCTTTCTTGGATGGATTTTCAAGGTATAACCAAGTGACTGTACATCCAGACGACCAAGAAAAGACTGCTTTCACCACTCCTTGGGGCACTTTTATGTACTCTAAGATGCCCTTTGGGCTGATGAATGCTGGGGCTACCTTTCAGAGAGCCATGGATATAGCGTTTGTAGGAGAGAAGGATAAGTTTGTCCTTGACAACTTGGATGATATAACAATATACTCCAGCATCCATCAAGATCATTTGCAACATTTGAAGAAGGTGTTTCTGAAGTGTAGAAGGTTTGGGATATCAATGAATCCTAAGAAGTCATAGTTTGCGCTAGAAGAGGGCAAGCTTATAGGACACATTTTTTTTCTGCTGCAGGTGTCAAGGTTGACCCAGAAAGAGTGAAAGAAATACAGGCTTTGTCTGTCCCAAGATCAAAAAAGGACATCCAATCCTTTCTGGGAAAAATAATTTTTGTAAGAAGGTTTATTCCTAATTTTGCAGGATTGGTAAAACACATCACCTCTATGCTGAAAAGGGGATCAGAGATCAAATGGACTGACGCAGCAATAAGATCTTTTGAAGCCATCAAAAGAGCTATTATGGAAGCTCCCACTTTAATCAGCCCAGACTATAGCAAGGAGTTCCATATTTTCTCCTTTGCTTCTAGTGATGCCCTTGCAACAATCTTATTACAGAAAGATGATGGAGATTCAGAGCATCCAATGGCATTTTTCAGCAAAACTTTAAGTGATGCTGAACTAAGGTATGATATTATCGAAAAATAGGCTTATGCTCTTGTCAAATCTTTAAAGGCTTTCTGAATCTACATTCTGCACTCCAAGGTAATTGCATATGTGTCCTCTGCTTCAGTAAAGGATGTACTAACATGACCAGATGTTGATGGAAGAAGGGCTAAATGGATTGCAAAGCTTATTGAATTCAACATAGAATTGAAGCCCACCAAGCTTATTAAACGTCAGGGCCTTGCCAAGCTAATGGCTAAAGAAAATTGCAGGATGTTATACATGAATTGGATAAGCACAAACTCAGATGACAGACAGACAAGGGAAGAAACAGTTGAACAAGGGAAGAACCAGTCTTTTGTCGAAAATTTGGCCTTTTGTGAATGTTATTTTGGAGTAGTTCAATTTTTGCTGAAGCTAGAAGTCATTCCAGGTCTTAGCTCGAGCCAAGCCATGACTATTAAGCTCAAAGCAAGCAAGTTCTGTATTCATGAAAACTTGCTTTATTGGAGGGATCCATATGGAATCCTTTTAAGATGTCTGGACAAAGAACAATCTGTGGAGGTCATGCATCAGTTTCACTCCAACATCTGTGGAGGACATCACTATTGGAAAACCATAGCCCACAAGATCCTCAGAGTTGGGTATTATTGGCCCACTTTGTTTTCTGATGTCTTTTCATTTGTAAAATCCTGTGATAAATGCCAGAGGTTTGAAGGAAAACAACAGTTGAAGTCTTTACCCTTGAAGCCAATACATGCCAGTGGCCCTTTCCAGCAGTGGGGCTTGGATTTCATAGGGGAAATTAATCCACTTTCTAGTGGCCAACATAGATGGATCTTAGCAGCCACTGATTACTTCACTAAATGGATTGAGGCCATCCCCACTAGGAAAGTTGACCACCATGTTGTCATGAAATTCTTGACAAAAAATATTTTCAACAGGTTTGGTTGTCCACACAAATTGGTTACAAACAATGCAACAGCCTTCAGGGCAAAAGAATTGGTGGACATGTGTGACTCAATGGGCATTAAGCTAGTGCATTCCACCTCATATTACCTTCAAGGCAACGGTCTAGCAGAATCATCCAATAAGAGCCTAATAAGGATAATCAAAAAGTTGTTGGAAGACAACAAAAGGAACTGGGATTCCAAACTGAAGGTTGCATTGTGGGTTGACAAGGTAACCACCAAGAAATCCACAGGAATTCTCCGTTCAAGCTGGTATATGGCACTGAGGTTGTATTCCCAATCCAGTTGACCCTCCCTGTGGCCAAGTTCTTGTAGTAAGAGCAAAATGAGGAAAATGACATGGAAAATAGGATTAGTGATTTGGCTGAGGTACATCAAATCAGAGATCAATTGATTGAAAAGTATGCAACACATCAAAAGAGAATGAAGGAAGCCTTTGACAGAAAGGCAAAGATGGACAATTTTCAAATTGGAGACTTGGTTCTTAAATGGGATGCACTAAAGGAAAAGAAAGGCAATCATGGGAAGTTCGATGCTCTGTGGGCTAGACCTTTTATCATTGCTCAAGTCCAGGGTAACAACACTTTCATACTGCAAAGTATGGAAGGAGAAACCGTTTTTGATGGCCTAGTCAATGGGCAATTTTTGAAAGTTTATGTTAATTAAGGCCTTTAGACCTCAACATTGTAAATATGTTCTTTTTATAGGTCTTAGTATAGGCTTAATTAGATTCCATGCCCAATGGAACACTAGGAAATTTTGCTGATCTTGTTTTTGTATGAAAGGCAATGATCTACGGTTCTTGAAATGTCACAGTGAGGATTTCATCCCCAGAAGGAGCTAGTGTTAGCTCTACAACGCTGACTTTCTAAGGTCAGAAAGGAGCATGGTTTGTTTGGTTATCTCCAAAGGATGGGCTTACATTGGTCACTTTCCCTTTTTCCTCACCTCTCTCACCTTTAATCTTCCTCATTTCCTAAACAAACCTCTAAACCTAACAAATTCCCTTGGCCTTAGCCCCAAGCGCAAAACCCCAAAGCACCCATAAAACCCTACCATATCTCTTTGCGCATTCGTAACTCGTCACGCTGCATCCCTGCCGTTGATCACCCCCACCGATCCAACGGCTCCCATTGCACCCGATAAAGGGGACCCACTTGACCAATTTCCACCGTCAGATGCATCTCCACCCAATCCAACGATCTTCACATTCATTGCACTGGAAACTTGATCGAGCGATAGCACATGATAAGAGCGGTTTTTCTCTCTCATCTACTGCTATGTGTTGATCTTTGAGTGGAATCGCTTGGTCCCGGGCATTTACCACTTAGCGCTCGAAAGCGGTGCGATGAAAACCATTACCACCTGACCAAACGGCCCTCACCCGTTAAACGCCAATGCAAATCCGTCGCCCGATGACTGTCCGATTTGTCTGTTGAAGATCCAACGGCCCTAACACACCCCGCTCCCACCTCGGCTGATAGTCTCTACCGAGCCATCTCTGTGTTCATTTCCCCGATTCGACGGTCATCCTCCTCTCTCATCCCAACTGTCCGTGTACCCATGCATTCCATGTCCTATGACCATTCTGTTGCCCGAAGAATGAGTTGACCAGCTCTTCCAGCATCTATTATAGTAATATCTCCAACAACCACATTAAACTGAAAGCATGGCCAAAGGGGAAAAAGACGCAACTGTTGGAAATAATACTGAGAGGGGGGGGGTGAATCAATATTATCAAATCAATAAAACTTTTTCATTTCCATACTTAGATACATATACACTACTTCAATTAAAGGAACCCGTGTGTATACGCAACTGTGTCTAATGCAATTAGTGTATATCTAGAATACTTATGATTCAATTGATCCATTAAATGTTGATCTTTAGTTAGTGCATCAGAACTTCTTTAACCATATGTATAGTAAGCAGGTGCAGTAAAACAGAACAGATCATTACACACAAGAAGCACACATGAACACCATGATATAAGGTGGAAACCCAATGTGGGTGAAAACCACCTGCTGCAAGTCGTCTCTATCTTATTTTAATAAGAAACTTCTTTTACAATAGTTCTGTACTAGTGCAGTCTTATACCAGTACGTAGGCTTCTACCTGCAGAAGGCTACAACCTTCTTTCGTTCTCCAAACTCTCCTGGAAGGGAGCTACAACCCCCTTAGCTCTTGTACTAGCTGATGTACTAGTATGTAGGTGTTGGCCTACTGAAATGCTCCAACCTTTACTCGTTCTCCAGCTGCTACTGGAAGGGAGCTAACACCCCATTTGCTCTTTGTACTAGCTGATGTAATAGTACGTAGGCGCCGACCTAAAATCTCCTTTCATCCTCCAGGGACCACATTTCATACATTTTCAAACTGGATACTCCTGAAGCACAACACTATAATCTGAAGGCCATATTTCATCCAATTTTCATACTGGACCCATCAATATCATTGAAGCACACAATCAATCAACACTAGCATCATCAATCTCTGAATCACCCAATATTGAATCACTGAAACCCTGTCAACAAAAAGCAATCACCAGAACACAGAGCAGAACACTGAACTCTGCAACAATATTCAGAACCAACTGTATCATAAAAAATCATGCATTAAAGTGCATACGCTACTTG
Source organism: Pinus taeda (assembly GCA_000404065.3). Classification (NCBI taxonomy): domain Eukaryota; kingdom Viridiplantae; phylum Streptophyta; class Pinopsida; order Pinales; family Pinaceae; genus Pinus; species Pinus taeda. Next base: position 125,210 of record APFE031319789.1, on the reverse strand, counting down.
GAAGTGCTGAACCAGCGTGTATACGCAACTTCACCAAGGCGAACCAGCATATATGACATTAATACTTACTTATAACTTTGTTGTACTTCCTAACTTCAAACATACTCAGATAATTACATATACAAGGATAATATGTATGTTAGCAACCAAATCTAGTTCATCACATAAAGATAAGTCATTTTGATCCTGATCCATTATCGATCTCATCCATCAACGTGTTATGAAACCAGCTCAAGAAAAGATAGAAAAGATAGATCAACGACTTAGAATTCAGCCTCTTCGAGGGGGCA
>APFE031319789.1:80402-118646 GCA_000404065.3 Pinus taeda | reverse complement strand
TCAAACATCAAGAATTTCTGCATCAACCAATCACCTTTTCACCAATCAAAACTAAATCAAAATAAACACTTCTCTGACAACTGTACCCAGATCATAATAACAGTAATCACACCCCACTTCTGAACCCAGAACACACTATTCTAGCTTTAAGATTTTGACCTATTAATAGAACTTATCCTTCTCCTTGCGCTCAGGTTCCTTCTTCATTCAGATCCAGATCTGCACCATAACCCAATCATAGTATTCCAGATCTAGCGCTTTATCAGATATTCAATAATTCAGAAGATGCCTTGCCAAATGATCTCCTTCCTCTTTTATACTTTAGGCCTTTCACAATACCACAGACCAAAAACCATAACAATTCAATACCATGGACCCAATATTTGGGATCAACACTTTTGGATGCAATACCACGGACCAAAACCATAGGATCAAAAACTGTCGGACTAATACCATGAACCAACCATAAGATTTCCCATGTGCGTGCACTTTTCCCTGCATGAAAGTGCGTGAACTTTTCTCTTCATGAAAGTGCGTGAACTTTTCTTTGCATGAAAGGAAATTTTCTCTGCATGAAAGTGCGTGAAATTTTCTCTGCATGAAAGTGTGTGAACTTTTATCTACATGAAAGGAACTTTTCTCTTCATGAAAGTGCATGAACTTTTCTCTGCATGAAAGTGCGTGAACTTTTCTCTGCATGAAAGTGCGTGAAACCTTCTCTGCATGAAAGGAACTTTTCTCTTCATGAAAGTGCGTGAACTTTTCTCTGCACTATAATTTATCATCTGAGATGAGTGGGTTGCCATCAAGTACAACATATGTATGATAATGCCAACAATCTCCCCCTTTGGACTTGATGGCAACAACAACCAATCACTCTCCCCCTTTGACATCAAGGGCAAAGGGCGAACCAAGTTATTCTCTTTCCTAGATAAACATTCCACTGTCCATACTCCCCCTGAGTACCTGCTGAAATCTCTGAATGAGCTCCCCCTTTGTATATGCCAAGGTGTACCACTTTGTCCATGCTCCCTCTGAATACATGCTGAAGTCTCTGCTTTGCTGAAGTGTGTTGTTCATGCTCCCCCTGACTATAAGAAAGGTCTGCAAAGAGATGTTTTACAAGAAGAACATGAATCGATCATAAATGACCTTCCTATCACCAAGGACTTATACATACATCCATTTCCCAACCAAGTGGGATATACTAGAATTGACTCATCCACCCAGCCAACTGGGGATACATCAAAAGTTTACACATGATAAAACAAGAACATTACATCATCCACCCCACGCATAGTGGGGAAACCAACATAGGCCGTTACATGACCTTGATAATAAAATAAATACATGACTGGAATATTTCATCATCCTTCCTATGCATAGAGGGGGTACAAATTACATTAGAGGAGATTTCATCAAATGAATACAATAAATAGAGACACACTATTACATCATGAGTCTTTATATGACCTTTACGTGAGACCAAACATCTAAATAAGACCATGATAGTCATCAGCACAATGTATGATCTGCTCCATAAGCATCTGCGAACAACATCTAGACCAGCAATGATGTTCTCCCTCTGTACCTATTCCATTTGTGCCAGATGGTCCCTGTCAGACTCTTCTCATCCTGATTTTGGCCCACTGATTTCCTTCAAATCATCATATACGCGACTGTATCCACAACAACATGCGTATATACGCGGATCCTCCTTATGAAACTCGCGTATACACCCACTTCCAGATCAGTAACCTGTAAATGTCCTATAACCAGGCATGACATCAACTCATCCTTTTGAATGGAATTCTGCATATGACATACATAATCATTCACATTATATCATATGTGAAAAACATCATAGCCATTTCATGAACATCAAGATCTACATGATCCAAATATCATCACATGGGAACATCTGCATCAATCAACATATGTAAGTATCAACCTATCATCATATGAGTAAGAAATCATCATCATCATATCTCCAACAATTCAACTCCATGTATCCAACAATATGTATCTAGAGCTTAAGACAAGACTTCTTGATATCATTAATAGCAACAATCCTCATCCATATGAGTGCCAAGAAATTATAGGAATCATGCATCATAACTGTATTATATGATCTTTATGCCTATGATGACAACAACATATGAGTAACTCATCATCAAGTAAAGAAGATGTGTATTCAAGCTTTGTACTTCTCCTTATCCTTATGAAGATCACCATGTAAACACCATATATGCATCATCAGAGAAGTAACCCCAAGAATCATATGAGATTTGTCATGGATAACTCATAACCATATCATAGCACGATATATCATTTAGCCATATAATCATCATCACCAAGGGCTACTAACCATAATGCCAACAATGCAGCATTAGAAGATTATCTGCTCCCCCTGAACCTGTGCCATCTTGTTTCCTATCAGATCTGATCATGCATATATCAGCAAGAAGTATCAAGGAATTATCATCATCAAGTTACGGTCAAAAACACTTCTAAACATTATACAAGTATCAAGACATTTCCTCACTTCATCACCAGATTGTAACCATTATCAAACATAACAAATAATGGATTGAATCATATCATACCCTTTTTCTGAGCCTGTCCCTACTGCTTTTCCTTAGACTGACATATACGCGACTGTGCAGTGTGTAACTCGCGTATATACGCGACTTCCTTTTATGCAACTTGCGTATGAGATTTAAGACACTGAAGTTTTACACTTTCAGTTCCCCCTGAGTTTGTTATGTCTGTATATGGTGCTGTGCCACATCTTCCTGACTGGACTTCCTTCTTCTTCCATATCTTCAAGTGTGATGATGTTTTTTCCTTTTGGTGTGGTGCCCGTACTTTGTTCCTGCATTCCTTGGCTATATGTCCAAGCTTGTTACATGCATAACACCTTACATGTTTCATATTCCTTCTGTAGAAATCAAAAAATTTGTGACCAAACATATTGTAAGAAAAACAATATCCCTGAAAGTAATGTGATGATCTTGAACCATTCTTCTTCTACATCTGGCTACAACATGTCCATAACATTCAACATTATTCATCAGAGGAGTAAAAGATTTTCTTTGAAGTATTTCTTTCCTTAGCTGTTGATGGGGTTTTCCTCTCATCTCTTTGTTGAGCATTTCAGATTTCTCATTAGAGTTCCTTGCCTTTCCTTGTGAGCTAGATTCACCTTCAGCAGATTCATAAAAACCAAGACCAGTTTTGATAGTAGGAGACCTTTGACTACTAAGAATATCATCCAAAATTTTAGTACTGTCTTGAAATCGTAAGAGCTTATCATTTTCTTCTAACTTATCATTTAGAATATTTACCTCAATCTGAAGATGCTCTTCCTTTTCATGATACTGCTTCTTTGATTCATCAAGATCTTCCTTTAGCGAGCGGATTGTAGCTTCAAGCCTTTCATAATAACTGGATCTATCTCTGAGTTTATTGATGATTGTGCTCCTTTCATTGACTTCATTTCTTAATGATGTCACTTCATCCTGCGACTTTTGACATTTTTCCTTGAATAACTTCCTTACCTTATTTCCCTCCTCTAGTTGAGCTTTTAGTTTGGTAGATTCTTCTTTGAAGGCACATTCATTCTTGTTTAACAAATCTTGCTGATCTCTAATTTTGTCTGTAAGCCTTTTAAATTCTGCCTCTATTTGATATCTTTCTTGTTCACCCATAAGCGTAAATTCAGTTGTTTTGCTATCACTTTCATCATATTTAAGAGGATAAATAGATGTATCACTAGAGGATAACAAATTAATACCTGATAGATCTTGTACATCTTCATTCTGAAGTGATTATGAACCTGATGTGCTTCTTCCACATATTCCCCAATGCATACACCCACTGTCATAGTTCTTCTGATATGTCTTCTTCTTCTTATGTTCTTTCTTCTTAAGATTCTTTCCCATAGTTCCACGGATCTCCTTCAAGAGATCAAGCTTCTACCAAAGGACTTGCTCTGATACCAATTGTTGGAAATAATACTGAGAGGGGGGGTGAATCAATATTATCAAATCAATAAAATTTTTCATTTCTATACTTAGATACATATACGCTACTTCAATTAAGGGAACCCACGTGTATACGCAACTGTGTCTAATGCAACTAGCGTATATCTAGAATACTTATGATTCAATTAATCCATTAAATGTTGATCTTTAGTTAGTGCATCAGAACTTCTTTAACCATATGTGTAGTAAGCAGGTGCAGTAAAACATAACAGATCATCACACACAAGAAGCACACATGAACACCATGGTATAAGGTGGAAACTCAATGTGGGTGAAAACCACCTGCTGCAAGTCGTCTCTATCTTCTTTTAATAAGAAACTTCTTTTACAATAGTTCTGTACTAGTGCAGTCTTATACCAGTACGCAGGCTTCTACCTGCATAAGGCTACAACCTTCTTTCGCTCTCCAGACTCTCCTGGAAGGGAGCTACAACCCCCTTAGCTCTTGTACTAGCTGATGTAAAAGTACGTAGGTGCTGGCCTACTAAAATGCTCCAACCTTTACTTGTTCTCCAGCTGCTACTGGAAGGGAGCTAACACCCCCTTTGCTCTTTATACTAGCTGATGTACTAGTACGTAGGTGCCGACCTACAATCTCCTTTCATCCTCTAGGGACCACATTTCATACATTTTTAGACTGGATACTCCTGAAGCATAACACTATAATCTAAAGGCCACGTTTCATCCAATTTTCATACTGGACCCATCAATATCATTGAAGCACACAATCAATCAACACTAGCATCATCAATCTCTGAATCACCCAATACTGAATCACTGAAACCCTGTCAACAAAAAGCAGTCACCAGAACACGAAGCAGAACACTGAACTCTGCAGCAATATTCAGAACCAACTGTATCATAAAAAATCATGCATTAAAGTGCATACGCTACTTGGAAGTGCCGAACCAGCGTGTATACGCAACTTCGCCAAGGCGAACCAGCATATATGACATTAGTTACTTATAACTTTGCTGTACTTCTGGACTTCAAACATACTAAGATCATTACATACACAAGGATAATATGTATGTTAGCAACCAGATCTAGTTCATCACATAAAGATAAGTCATTTTGATCCTCATCCATTATCGATCTCATCCATCAACATTGAAGCTAAACATACTCTATCAATATGAATATGCAGAATACTGATACCAGTAAACAGTCATCAGAACTCATCAATAGACAGAACTACCTATAACTTCAAACAAAATGGTATACGCTACTTGGACGAACCAAACCCGCATACATACGCACTTTTACCAAAGCCAACTTGCATACAGATCTATAAATATTCAATCATGACTTGCAGCTATTTCAAAATTAAGTTATACCCAGTTCAGAACATTACATGCATTAGTATACAGATCTAGAACAAGCATAATCAACCATATAGAGATAGTTCATTTCAAACCATTTGATCCCGATCTATCCTTAGATCTTGTTCTCCATCAACCGGTGAGATCCCTCCTTAGCTCAGATCAAGCAATGCATCATAACCCATATCTTGCATACTGGATCTCATACTTCATCAAATATTCAAGTATTTTTTGATGCACTTGCCTAATGATCTTCTTCTCCCTTTTATAGTCTTAGGCCTTACTCAATACCATGGTCCAAAACCATAACAAAACAATACCATGGACCCAATACTTGGGTTCAACTCTTTTGGATGCAATACCACGGACCAAAACCATAGGATCAAAAACTGTCGGACTAATACCATGAACCAACCATAAGATTTCCCATGTGCGTGCGCTTTTCCCTGCATGAAAATGCGGGAACTTTTCTCTGCATGAAAGTGCGTGAAATTTTCTCTGCATGAAAGGAAATTTTCTCTGCATGAAAGTGCGTGAACTTTTCTCTGCACTATAATTTATCATCTGAGATGAGTGGGTTGCCATCAAGTACAACATATGTATCATAATGCCAATAGAAACACAACCCTATAACTTAATTTATCAGTCATGGACTCCACCAGTACAAGCACTCCAATTGCCTAAAGGACAACACAACACCTTAACAGATCGGATTCACCCACTGAAACAAGCCACCTCGTTCAGAGACTCCATCAGGTGGTTAAATGCAGTTGGTGGTCAATTATGACCCCTCCATACCTAAATGACTGAGTACCATTGTAACGAAAACTTATAAATATCCAGAAGTAAGATGTAATCAAGGTTGGCATTTGATGTAAGGTTCAACTTATGGAGACTGTAGAAACTTTGTTATTGCAACGTCTCATCTTCATTTTCAGCAAATACAAGCTTCTTTTGCTGTTAACTGCTCACTGTCCATTTTCATCTGTTCTAAGCTTGTGCCTGATATGATGTTTTCTTGATCTCTTGATGTTTAGCACTAGATAACTGTCATCTTATCTCTGTGTTAGAATCTTGAATGCATCACTGAATAGTTGCTCAGGTTTCTTTCTATCTAATGCAGGAGAGTTGTCATCCTATCTTTGCATTAATGGATTAGATTTGCAGGTTTCTATACTAGTCATAGCCGGCCATCACATGGTTTTATGTATCTTCTGGTGTGGTTAGTATTCTCCATATTCACCTAATATCTAAAACTGTGAGCATTGGTGGTCTAAAGCCTTGTAGTCTGAGGGTGTTCATGCATGTCTGGAGTGAAACATAGTGGAAGTGGTTATCTGGCTTGAACCAAACCATCATTCTTTCCATTAAAACCTTGCAACAATAGTTGAATTTATATGTTACCAGACATCTTTGAGCTACAACCTAGGAGAGTTTCTTGGAATCCCAACATTACCACTTGGGGCAGACGATGGGTTGCTCAGAATGGACTAGCTGGCCCATCATAGAACAAAGGTAGATTGCTTTGAAAAGTTAATTAAATGCTTCATTGAGTGAGGTGAAAGAACAATGTTGCGGGGAAAGAAAAATCTTATATTAGTTAGAATAATCACATCAATGTAGGGCAAGAGGAGCTATCATAAGGGGTGAAATTTGTTTGCTGTACAAATAACCAACAATTTTGAAAGCCACAACAAAAAGGATTTGTTGGAACATCCTATTCTAAAATAGTTTAGGAATGTCTTCCCTAAGGGAAACCTAAGACTACCACCACACAAGGAAGTTGAATTCTCCATAAAATTAATGCTTGGAACACCATCATCCCAATCTCCTTGTCGAATGAGCACTCCATAATTAGTGGCGCTAAAGCTACAACTCAAGGAAATGCTAGACAAAGGTTATATTAGGCCAAGTGTGTTTCCCTAGGGAGCACTAGTCTTGTTTTTGAAAAATAAGAATGGAACACTAAGGTTTTCCATAGATTATATGAAGCATAACAAATTCACCATCATGAATAGACACCCTTTGCCACAAATTGATAATCTCTTTGATCAATTACAGGAAGCAACACTCCTTTCAAATATTGATCTGAGGTTTGGTTATCACTAGGTGAGCATTAAAGATGAAGACATTCATAAGAAAATATTTAGGATAAGGTATGGGAATTATGAATTTGTAGTTGTTCCCTTTGGGCTTAGTAACACACCTACTACTTTTATGTGCCTGATCAACAATGTATTGCATCCTTACTTGGACAAATTTGTAGTAGTATTTGTTGATGATATATTGTTTTACTAAAAAACCAAGGAAGAACACAACAAACATTTAGATGCGGTGTTACAATTATTAAGAGAGCACAAGCTATACATAGAGCTTAGCAAGTGTGAGTTATTTCAGTCCCAAATTTAGTATTTGGGACATATTGTCTTAAGGAGGGTATGGCTATTAACTCAAAAAAGATTAAAGCCATTGTAACAACCATGGGTTAAAAGTTCATGTAATAAAAGTTAATAAAGGAAAAATAAGACCACGGTCAAGGGACACTTATTCCAAGTTGAATGTTGGGAAAATATCCTACTGAGAATCACTTGATGTGTTTATGGCTAAGGGGAAATTGGCAAAGGCAATGGAAAAGGCTTTGAAAATGCAAAAAGTTATTTTTGGCATTTTATTTATGAAAATAAAAGAAATTAGGAGAAAAGTTAGGTGAAAGGTCACAGGTTGCATGTGAGGAGAAAATTGAAGGAAAATAATGAAAAATTGAAGAAATTAGAGGCATGAATACTAAAAAGACATTAGAGCATAAATTGGCAGGTTTTTGTGAGTTCAGTTTTGGAAATAGTCTCAGAGAGGAGAATAGCACCAAGAGGAGAAGGAAATAAAGCAAGCAAAGGAAGGACAAGGAAAGAAAAGGAAGGACAAGGATCAAGAAAGGAAAAGTTGGATCAAGAAGCTTCAACATGAACACTTGCAGGTAATAGGTTACATGTATGATTTCCTAGGTAGTTTTGACATGCATTGTATGTGCATGTTGGTATTTGGTTCTTTTGCTGCCACTGACATGGATTTTTCCGGGTTTCAATAGTGGATTTCAGTTTAGCCTTACCATTTCTGCATAGCCATGGTGTGATGGGACTTTTCTTGGTTTGAGATTTGATTGACAAAATATTTTGGATCCATGTGAGGTGGTCTCAGGAAAATTCTCAAAGGCATATGAATCCCTTGACCGGTAATGGCAGGATACATGGTAAATCCTGAGGGTGGAGACAGGAAAATTCCTCAAGTTATTAGAGAAGAAATTCTGAGGCATTCAAGCTCGCTTTTGTTTTTTGATCTTGATACTAGTTTAGGTGAGGTCATGGTGTGGTGAGGGTGGAGGTTGTTTAACCTCTGGATCCCCTTGGTTGTTTATGAATTGGTTTATCTGATGAGATCCCACATTCATGCTTGGAATATGGCACGGGGGTGATTGGCTGAAAGAAAGATTTGGTTCAGCCAATCTATGGTCAGGTGGTACATGGAAGTCCTGAACCTGGTTGGATTTTTACTATGTTTAATAAAATCTAAGTTCCTCTTGCTTTTGATGAGTAAATGTACTTGTTATTATGTGGCTTAAAGGCTATTTTCTTAATGTTATTTATCTGGTTATATGCTGGTTATAAGCATGGTTATATGACAGTTCTCAGTCATGGCTCTTTTCATGCTTTTATTTGTAACTGAATGAATAATGAATTCAAGACCTAATTGGTGTTATAGCAACTAATTTGAGAATGTGGTGACCCTTCTTGTTAAGCCTCAGATAAGTTGTCAGTCCCTTATGTTCAGAATTGCATTGATGGCTTGTAGGTTTCATATTTACCAAGTGTTTTCCGAAATGTCAGCCATGATTAGACTAGGGTAGGTCAAATCTTTGATCAAGTTTGTTGTCAAAAGCATTGTCTTCATGTATGTTGTGAGTTCTGAAAGTTTCATAGAGTTATGGGTAGAGGCTAAGCCTTAACCTTGGAAAATAGTCTTAAATATTTGTTGACAATGTTGGACCCGCCAACATGTCAAGGGGATCTCCCTGTTAAGAAGTCCTAATTAGAACTAAGATCGTTTGGTGTAGGAGTCCCAGAAGTAGGTCGTAAGGTAATTCCTTGACCGCGATGTCACACAGAGGCAAGTAAGATAACTCTATCAGTAGCAAGGGTGTGACTGTTGTAGTGAGTCAAGGATTGAGTATGAGAGGTTCCAACACTTCAAAGGGAGAGGAAGGTGAAGGTGAGTTCAAGGTTGAAAGGGATTAGTCCCAACTTGGCTAGGAACACACAACATAAAGGACATGCACAACTTCTGGCAGAGAAATTGACACAGATGTGACAGTCACAACATACAAGGTAAGATAACACGAACAACACTCATGGATCAGTCTGAGACAAGTGTGATGGTTGATATAAGAAGGTTTAGAGAAAGGTCTATCTGATGTCTGGCAGAGCAGTCGACACGAACGATGACAAAACTAACAATATATGTAACATATTAACAACAAGATTCGTATAATTGCATACAAATCAGTTCATATACAAGTACGTAAGTTAAACAACAGACATCGTTAAGGCAATCAGAGCAATCCAACTACAATAACAACATATGCATGAAAATGTGTTGGATTTTATTATATAAAGAAGTGTAAGTCATAATAATATAATACACTATGTAAACTTGGTAGCCCCATTAGTGAAATGTTACAGCCACATTCACTTGCTCCTCCAAAGAGATGTACTAGCTCCGTGCAGTGGAGAAGCCAAGGTGCGTTACAATACCATCCAAGCCTTCTTCAAGATAGTCTTAGTAGAAGATTGGATGACCAAAAGCCCTTACAATGAGTTATGAGGGACTATTTATAACAAAGACTGGGGTGACCATTGAAATTCCCCTTTGTGATAGTTCAACTACCCTCATGACTCTTCACCTACTCTATGACTGTTACATCCGACTGTTGACACTTGACTTACACTTGACATGACTCAACATTACAATGCAAATGTACTCATGTGAGACAACATGGCTTGAGCAAGCCTTGCAAGACATCACTAACATTCAGTCTGCTGTGATGAGACCAACTCTTTGACATGCTTGTGATGGTGAAGGTGGTGAGCTGATGCCAAGCTTAGTCGTCTGTGATGATGTGCATGTATCTCATGGTGACATATTACTGAAGCGAATTCTCGCCTTTGTTGTAATTGGTGCATTGGTTTGACCCCTTCATCCAACTCGTCTGGTAACATACCCATGGTATTCTTGGGTATGGTTGAATCCGCAACACACTGATGCCTAGTGTTTGTGCTGATATTCAAGTGTGTGCTGGTGGTCATGTGCATCAACTTTCCGAAGTACATGTTCAGCCCCAGTTGGACTTGCTTCTTGTCTTCACCTTGGTGAGTGTGTTGAATGAGTTGGATTACATGCATGCACTCAATGACATGCATGCTACTGGATCCCTTGCATGCAATCAACAACATTGCTCACCATGTTTTCTCTATGTTAGTTGATGGGATATATCCTTAACTCGTACTGGCGTAGTTTCATTCGTGAGTGCATGTTACGCCTACTGCTGTTCCTGTTCCTGCTACAACTCATTGGACTGTCTGTGCAACTTCATGTTCTTCCTGAGTTGCTGCTTCAACACATGCAACTCCCTCTTTGTTCCATCTACTACCTTCGCGTGATCCTCATGTCGCTCCGTCACTTCATAGCCTGAGTCTTCAAAGTTGCTTTCATTATCAGTGGACCTGCTTGATCTTACAACTTTGTTCCGCCTCTATGTTGTCAACAACCTTCCTCTTGTATTCACTGCGTTTGCTGCATTCGCTACATTTGGTATGCTTCCTTCAACTGCTGTTCATGATGCTGCTTGCTATGCTACTGCTGCTTGATGTCCTTGTCCATGAACAACTTGATGTCTTCGTGAGTAGGTAAGCCCATGGACACTTGATCGACTGCATCCCCAAGTGTGATCAAAACGATGTCTTTGTCTCTGCTCTCTTGGAAACCATTGTACCTGTACTGCTGAGAGGTAGATGAATACCTTTGATACTTGGAGACATGGAAACACTCATAACAAGCAATCTGTCATTCGAAAACCAAAATGAACATGAGAACTGACTTGCAACACACTTGGGTGAATGATCATGAAGGTTGCGCAATTTCGGTCGGGAGGTCGGGAGACCGACTGCCAAGGCTGCACAAGGCACAATCTAAGCTATTGGGACATTGCTTGACTACTAGATCTGCGGAATGTGCAATCCAGTTGGGTAGTTGGTTACTGGGATTGCGTAATGCATGATCCTAGTTGGAAAAGACTACTGCCCAAAAGACAAATTTGTGCAAATTTTGGGGCCAGGCAGCCACTAACCTCCAGATATGCCCAATTCAGTCGAGGAGGCTAGTGCTGGGCCAAAATGTGAAAATCTAGAGAGGAAGGTGAGCCTTCCTTCTCCAGATTACACAATGCGGTCTTGGTGAGGGTAGAGCCTGGGCCAAGGTTGGCCCGACTCGCCGACGGGCAACTGAAATCAAGTAAGTCGATGAAATGCATGGAAATACTAAGTGATAGCAGAAGTGATAAACATTGCATACAAAACATGAATGGAAGATTCAACCAACAGATCAACAGGCATGTGGGTGAGGCCATTCACCGGTTGGATGAACGTCCGTGCAAAACAGTTTCATGCATGCGATAGTAGTGAGATAGCAACGAAAATTGAAACAAAGTTAGGACAAGCTAGAATACATGTAAATGACAACTGGCGTTCAAAGAAATCAAGCAAAAAACACTCACACAAGATAATACACAAAAAGCAACATAAATGCAACATAAGACATGGGAAGCGAGTTTACCATAAACAAACTGAGCTAAATGTGTCGACTACTCCTAGATGTGATGTGGTATGTCAGAGCTACAAGGTTGATGTGAGGAATGAGCTCTATAGCATCTGGTTGATGAGTTTTGATAACATCGAGGTTGTGACGCGCATTCCACAAATTTAGGGGAACCGACACTTGGTGGGAGGTTTCAGAATTACTCCTTGCATGTAACCTCCAATTGCTAAAAATAGATCCCTGAAACAAGGGATGCCTTTACATGCTGACTTGGGAGAAGCAACCTATGCATGCAAGTCTATTTTTCTCAGTCCCGAAGGGAACCGGTCAACTCAACTGCACATGCAAGCGATTGCTCAAGTGTTGGAGAAAAATGCGCATTTCTGACTGTAAGTTGGGTTGACTACCCAAGGGGATTGCACAATTTCTGGGCAGAGCAACTGAATGCTGCCCAGATTTACGCAAATCCTAGGTTGAACAACCTGTTGATGGGAAAAATTGGGGAAATCCTACTGGGAGGGTTGGCTGGCAGGATTGCACAATCTTGGAGCCCAGCAGGCTGTCAGAGGGAATTGCGCAATTCCTAGAACCCAATAGGCTGTCAGACTGAATTGCACAATTCCTAGAACCCAACAGGGTGTCAGAGGGAACTGCGCAATTCTTGGAGGTGTTGATGCCTCGAAAATCGCTGCAACAACATCGGGGAAAACCACCCGGTCCAGACCTTAATGGAGCTCCTTTTCCGTTTGGTGTGGTGGCTCCGACTGGAAATAATGGGACCAGTTTCCCAATGATGAATAAAAAGGGGATGGATAAATGAGTGGTTTTCTAATAAAATGGTAATGGATGAATGATTTAATCTAAAAAGTAAAAATACGAATAACTATTCTATCCCGGGAAATTTCTATTTCTAAGTGCAACGTTTGATAATCTCTATTCACAAATAAGCATATAAATGACTCTATTTGATAAACAAAGACATTCATTCATATAATAATTGATTTGTTCAAATAGTTGAACAAACTAATCAATAAAACTTTGTTACACTTATCCTTTATATAGCACTGATACATATATGATTAAAAGAATAACATCCATTAAACATCCAATAGTGAAAAATATAAGAAATGCTGTTGAAAACACATACACATATTCAATGATAGCAAGAGTAATCAAATAACGATTCACATAAAAGAATGAAACTAGTTCATAGATAGTAGTACCATATGTGGTGTAAATCATTCCCGATATAAATCGCAATTCGAATTCCTTTTTCAACTCAGAGGTACTTTCATATCAAGGCAATAGTGCACATCCACATAAAAGCTTCTTCGTTAAAATTTGGAATAATGGCCCAATCTTTATAAAAAATATACCGGAAGTATAATAGTGCAACTTCCAGGTTTTAGTCTTATACAAAAATTGAGGACCCTTTCTAAATGCATGAAAGGGTCTATAAATACTAATTAAACTAACTAACAACAAAAATAAAATGCTATTTAATTGGTACAACTGGATCTTGAATATCTTCTCTACAACAGGTTTGTTGGTAGTCGGCAGCATGATTCATCACTTTGGCTGTTCTCCCTTTGATCTGAGTTGGCATATTGCAAGCATCGGTTCCAATTCTGGAGGGTGGCTGAGACGAGAATGGAGCTGAGTTGAGTATGTGGCATCATGTATCTCTGGAATGATACAACCAATCGCATCGGTTAGGCACTTGAGGGCGGTTCTCTGGCTGTATGGTTTTACTAAGAACAACCAATAGGTGTCCCAAGTTAAACTTTGAATGCCTGTGACTAACCTTGCATTCTTCTCCAACTCCTGGTTGCATGCTTGCTCCAATGTCTTAGCTAATAGCAATTTACCTGGGGTATATTGTGAAATCATATTAGACAGATAAAGAGTGTTATTGATTAATTCAATTAAGTTACTTGTAGATAATCTACATCTAGAAACTTCTCTCTCTGCCTTCATCAACTAAGACTGCTATTCTAAGAATAGGATCTCCTTGTGTGATTCTAGGACTTTGGGTAGATTTGCTGCCTGTCCCTCACTGATGTCTTGCCAAGCAAGAAAATTTATCAGGGTCTCGTCGGCCTACTCCAAATCCTGTCTAGCATCAACTGATTTATCGATTATTGATGCCGTTATATCACAAAGGGGCTCAACCTGAGAAATATTATGGCATAACAGTCTTATCTGTGTCACCAATGCCTTATTAATTTGTAGCGCTTTTGTTTTGAAATTGGCAGGTTGTGGAAGACTCTTGAACTTCTCTATTTGAAGTGATAGCTGAGCGATTTGCTCATCTTTTGTTTTCGCCATTAGTTCATTTATCGTCTTTAATTTTGCCAATGCTTCTGATAATTATTTCTTCTTTTGAATTGCGCTCGAGTCTATTCTCTATTTTTCTTGAAGCAACTATTTATTCAATTGATTATTTAATTGCTGCTATGTTGATAATTGATGTTCCAACTGTTCAACTTTCTGTTGTGCTTCAGACAGCTGTGTCTACAACAAAATAATTGCCTGGTCTTTTTCTTTTAGTAGATTACTCAATTCTGATGCCTTGTCCATGGTGGCCGCCGAATAAGCTCCGGCATACTGGGAAAGCTTCGTTAGGTCATCAGAAGGATCAAACTCCTCTTTCCAAACTACATTAGCTGTCTCTGTTTGTTCTGGAAACAGGGAAGGTTGATCAATCCTTCTCCTTTTCCGCTGTCGTTTCACTATAGCTCTGTGTTTTGGGCTGTAAAAGACATCTAATGGAAGCATGCCCTCCACTTGCAAAATGATTTGATCCGAGGGATCTTTTGGAATTATTTCCAAATCTGTACTAGGGGGTAGGCCGCTGGTTCCTTCATTCGAAACCTTTGTTGATGCTGTATCCTGTGTATCTGTTGCTTTGGATGTATCAACACTTTTTGGACCTTCCAGATTGCTTATGACGGAGTCAAATTGCTCCCATTCTTGGAGTAGTTTCGGATAAATATGGGTATCCACATTGATATTTTCGCTGTCCTTATCCTGCTCCTTTTTCTGCTCTTCCACTTGTATTTTCTCCTACTCTTTCTTCTGTACTTCCTCTTGCTCTTTATCTTTATCTGTCTTGAGAATCTTTGATGTAGCAGGAGATTTGTCGATGCATTGCTCTTCAGGCTCGCTTGATTGTGTCGTCGGGGCAGTAGCTAATAAATCCAGAGGCAGAGTTTGCAACCTCTGTTCTCTGAGTTTATTGAATTCTACTATCCCTTCATCATTATATCTCATTTTAGCCAGTGCTTGGACCTAGAAGAATGACTCTGCCGAAGAAAATAAGTCATCGAAATCGTCTTCCTTATGATCAAACTTTGTGAGTTTGGCCTGTTCAAGCACATTGTAGATGACTTTCCTGGGTCAAATCGCCTATTAGGAATGGTGGCAAGACTTAGTTTATTTTTTCTGCTTCCTTCTCTAACTGCTTATAGTCGTGCAAAGTATAAACACTGCATCTTAGAGGAAAAGGAGGCCAAAACTGCTTTTTGGAAGTCCTTAGAGTCTTGGTTGCTCCTGCGGACGTAGTTTGATAGGCTAATTCGCGGGCCAACAACTTGTCGGGTATGTACATAGGAAGGACATGAGGCCTGGAAAGGCTACCAAAAACCCTTATGTATGTGAATTTATCCTCCCCGAACCAGTTTCCTAGAGTGGTTAGGTCAATCTCTGCTTGTGAAGAAATCTTCAGGGCAGGCTCGTCAAAAATGGCACGGTAAATGGGCAACATAAAACCATTACAAATTTGATATAGGTGTTCCTTATAGTGTGCTTTCCACAACTTCTAGTGATAAATGTGAATCGGCATGGGATCTTGTGGAGTCCATCTCCACCCCAGCACAGGAAATTCAAAGTTGAAACAAAGAGTATCTAAAATATAGGCACTAAAATAAAACAAAGGAATAGACCTATCGGTGACGCGAGTTTTATTTCTAAACTCAAGAATAGCAGTGGCTAAATTATCTGATAATATATTTCCCCAATCCATTATCTCACTATTAATAGCCGCTTCCATTAGAGGAACCATTTCAATTGTGAATTTTGCGGAATCATGTAATCCCCAAATCCTACACATCATTGCCCCAACGTAACAGTAAGGAGAACATAATGAATCGACAGAGTACTTACCCGAAGATTCGTGTTTATGCCTTGCAGGGTTCTGTCTCCATTCCCAAACAAGCGTTGATTCAGTTTCATTCTCACTTGTGAACTTCTCCAGAAATGCTTTATTGTATTTCTTTTTTGGTTCAGGCAAGTGGTACATTTTTCTTAAATCATCAGGTTGGAACGAGTCGAAGACTCTTCCGTCGACTGTGCACAATGTTCTATTCATAACAGGGATTTCCTCTACTGCCCATCGCACCACATCTGTATACGGAAGAATTTTTTCTCGAGCTGCTATTCGGTGTAGATATGAGTCGGCTAAGTCCTTTAGGGAAGCCTCTTACTTTCTAGTTGAATCTGCAGTATCTTGCACCGATACCGTTTCAGGCTCTTCAGCTTCAATTAGATTATAAATGCTTTTCCAACTTGTGTTGCTGAGGCCAAGACAGGTAGTGTCTGAAATCAATCCTTTCTTGCTTAGTCCTAGATCAACGGTAGATTGCCCTGTTACTGCGGGAGTTGAAGCTGCCGCAAATCTCTTGGATTTCTTCCCCATTTGATTTGAATTTGTTGCTTCGGCGGAGCTTTGCGCAAGGAATAAAATGAACGTAATACAAAGAATAGGTTGTGCGAGCCAATATGAAAGAGTTATATCAATTAACGAATAATGAAGGATTAAAATAATACTGCCGCGGATACAATCTTAGGAGAGATCTCGGCATAACTGCTCCATTAATTGGCCATTTTAACCTGTCAATCATTTTAAATACCCATCATATTGTTTATACGCCAAATAATTCATTCAAGCGTGGCTTGATTTTTTGGCGGATAATCACAAGTGAATCGCTATCGGGAACAGGAAGGCTTTTAATAATAATCTAAAATAATATATGCAAGCCTTTTCAATCTATTTTGAAATTTGCGCTTAGCTTTATCGCAAATCGGAATCGGAGAAATGCTTGGGTAACAATATTTGTGTCATTGCAAAATCCCAATCCCGATGGCGATACACCTTATCGCATCGGGAGTTTTTAAAAGGTGTCTTTAACGTGTGTACGCTACATTCCCCGATTGCTGATAGCGATATTGCATCGGAGAAAAGTGGGAGGGCCTTTTGTTACACTTGCTTGCCTTTCCCGATATCCGATAGTTATTCACTTTTCCGATCGGGGTAAATCGATGGGTCTTTGCGTTATGCATCCTTTGTTGTTGCGATATGCGATCTTCCGATTGCTTTATCGCAACAATCAAGAATTATATATTTATTTCATAAGACCGATTTATATTTGTTCAAAAGGTTTATAATATATCATTTCCTTTGGACCTTTTGATGAAGGATGAGTTGATACCAATTTTATTCACACATCTATAAAAGGGACCCATTTCATATTATAGTTAAAAAGAAAATTTTTATGAAATAGGGGGTTGCTGTACAGCACAACAATTGACGATTCATTGGGAGAAATAGTTATCTCTGAAAAATGTTGGAATACTTAAACTTTCTTTATACATAAATCTTATCTAAGAGGAGAATTCTAATATAACTAGGTATACATATATTCTGAATCTAATAATAGCTATTTTTGCTAGTTTCTTCTCTGGTTAAAATTAAACACATTCTAAGTTTTAAATTAGCCTTTATTGGTTGATAATGATAAAACAAAGAACCTTTCCAACTTAACTTTATAATGACTCCTTTGTCATAGGTAGAGCCTCTGCTACCAGCAAACGTTCATAGTCTCGATAGGGATACCTTTTAACCATTTAATCGTCCATTATCCCATCCATTTCAGAGTATAATTAAAAGAATGAATCCAAAAATATGTCTTCATATTTTTTATTTCTTTTTCTTTTTCATTATTTTGTAAGATAAAAAGCTATTTTCCTAGTTTGGTGGCCAACTGTTTGATTATGGCATTCACTGGTTGTAATCTAACTGAACAAGCTGGCTCGTGATGAGACCCCTTGTCTTATAATTATAGGCCATTAACCTGTTTTGGTATGCAGTATTGGTAATGTCAGTTAAACTATTCCCCAATGATCATGGTAAGCAGGCTTGAAATAAGACCCCTTATCTTTTATATCAAATATATTTTAGAATTACACTGAGTAATCATAAACTTTGCTGAATGAGATGGACAATTTTCTCCTTAAGAGAGCATGGATGACAGGGTAAGAGTTGAAGATACTAAGATTAAATCAGTCTCTATTTTTATATTGATAACCATTTTTGGCCATTTAAAAACATTAAAATGATTTACAGTAGTTCTAAACCTCGAGAAGATTTCACAAAAATAAAATGGGGTTTCAGAATCTAAATATACCTAATTTCCTAGAAGTTTTCCTTTTGTTTAAGGTTTCCATTTTAAAAGTAAATATCAAAACTATTTCTTTTGAGCAACATTTTCAATATAGCAAAGGCCAATGGAAGATATCTTACAAATTTATTCCCTAATAATCCTAAAAACTATGAACACAAATTTTGCTGAAAATTGAATATTTACAAAAGGAGAAGGGGTTACCTCCTCAATTGAAGAATTTTTTCAAGATAAGACCGTTAACAGAAAGATAATCTCTCTTACCTGATAGATCTTGCAATATGAAATTTGAATGGCCTATCTTCTCGTTGATTTGAAATGGCCCGAGCTACATTTTCTGGAACTTAGTGTGTTTTCCTTTATCTTCATGGGCTTTGTCCCATTTCAAAACTAGATCACCAACTTGTAATTGTTTTGAACTGGATGAAGTTGAATCAAAATATGACTTGATAATTTGCTGATGTTTTGCATGAATAATCCTAGCCTTTTCCCTTTGTTCTTCTAATTTTAAGATTTGATCATGTCTTAGTTGAATAGAAGATGGGGGACTTTCTTCAATAAACTGCACTAGGGCTAGAGATGGAAGCAATAAATTGGTTGGTAGGACTGCTTCTTTCCCATATACAAGGTTAAATGGAGAAGTACCTATGGAAGCCTTCTGTGTTATTCTGTTAGCCCATAGTACAAATATCAGAGATTTATGCCAGTTTTTATGATTCTGCTCAATAGTTCGCTTAATGATTTTGATGAGATTTTTATTGGTGGATTCTGCTAAACCATTACCTTGGGGATAGTAATTTGCAGAATATTTCAATTTAAACCCTCTTTTAATAGCGAACTCAAACACATAATTTCCAGAGAAATAAGATGCATTTTCGAAAACAAGAGCGTTTGGGACACCAAACCTGGTAATGATGAATTGATCTATAAACTCTATAATTACTTCAGAGTTTGTTGTCTTCAGAGGAATTGCTTCAACCCACTTAGTAAAGTAATCAGTAGTAGTAAGGATATACTTATGTTGTTTGGACGACTGTGGAGTGATTTCCCCAATGATATCCAATCCCCATTGCTCGAAAGGCTGTTCAATGTTGACTGGTTGCAAAGGGAAGGCTGGTTTTCTTTGTCTTCCATTGGAGATTTGACAACTTCGAAATTTACTTACGTATTCGTGAGTATCTCTGAATAGGGTGGGCCAATAATATCCGGCATGAATGATTTTGTGGGCTGTTGTATCTGCTCCAAAATGTCCTCCTGCTGGTTCGTCATGTAGCTCCTGTAAAACTTTTTGTGCTTAAGGTTTTTCTAGGCATCTTAATAAAATTGAATCATAATTCCGCCTAAACAGTACATCATCTACAATTATGAAGTTTTTTGCTTTTAATATAATGGCACGTTTGTTTTTATAGGAAAGATTAGAAGGTGCATATCCATTTTTTAAATAGAAGATCAAATCTGCATATTGTGATTCAGGATCAGTGATACTTATCTGATTGATTTCTTCAGTGTGTTCTGTACCTTCTGATTCTTGAATATTGGATGCTCCTGCTAATAACCTGCAAAAACCTTGGCCTCTGACAATCTTTGCTGGCTTGATTTCCAATTCATATTCTTGTAATGCTGTGACCCAATTTGCCCTTTTTTCTCCTAATTCCCTTTGAATTAGTAATTGTCTTACTGCTGAAAAAGGAACTATAACTTTTGTATGAGCTTTTAAAAGGAAGGGTCTGTAGTGTTTGACAGCTTTGTACATAGCAAAGGCTTGCTTTTCAACTTTTGAATAATTAAGTTCAACACCTTGAAGATTTGAACTATAAATTGAAATTGGTGCCTCCAAGTTTTGATCATTAATCTGAGTCAACACTGCTGCATAAGACGAATTGGATGCGAGAGTATACAATATGAAATATTTGAAAAATTGGGAGTGCTTAAAGCAGGGGCATTAATTATTGATTGTTTGATAGAATCAAATGCCTCTTTTTCTGTAGATCCACATTTAAACACCGATTTTTTCTTAATCATTGTTTGCAATGGTAAAATAATCTGGAAAAAATCTCGAACAAATCTTTTAACAAAGTTAATTTGACCCAAAAATGACTGCATGGATTTTTTGTTATGAGGGAATGGAATATCATAAATTTCTTTAATTCTATCTGGATCAATATAAATACCATCTTTGGAAACAATGAAGCCCAAGAGTTTTCCTTGATTAAGAGAAAAGAAGGACTTTTTGGGATTGAGCGATATACCATACCTTCTGCAGCATTCAAAGATTTGATTTAAATCATGTAAATGATTAGACCTTTTCTTGGAAAATACAGTTAAAATCATCTAAAGTAAAACAACTATGTTTTATTGATCAATCTTGAATGCTATATCGATTGCCCTTAGGAAGCTCCTGCATTGATAAAGCCAAAAGGCATTTTTGGTAAAGCATAAGTTCCCCATTTAGTTCTGAAGGTAGTTTTAAGCCTGTCATCAGGATGGACCAAAATCTGGTTATATCCTGAAAAACCATCTAAAAAGGACATTAACTCAGAACCAGCTACTGAATGGAGTATCTGGTCCATGATAGGTAATGGAAAGTTATCTTTTTGGCTTGCTTTATTAAGATTTCTGAAATCTATGCAAATCTTAATGTCGCCATTTTTCTTTCTAACAGGCACCATATTGGAGACCCAGTTTGAATGTCGGACAGGAAAAATGATCTTAGCCTTCAAGAGTTTATTTAGTTCGGATTTTATTTGACTCTCTAAGTTAGGATGAATTTTCCTTAACTTCTGTTGGACTGGTTTTTGTTCAGAAAGCATTGGAATAGTATGCTGAATGATTGAAGCATCATATGTTTTTAAATCATCATATTTCCAAGCGAAGACATGCTTATTTTTTCGTAATAACCTAATGAATGATGTTCTTTCTTCCAAATAAAGTCCTAATCCCAAATTGATGTTTTGAGAGTTTTCCTTAGTACCTAGGTTTATCAATTCAAATCTTAAAGTGGAACTTTGGAGCTTTGAATTGGTCACCTATTTAAACCTGTCTTTAATATCATAGAGATCCTCAAGCTTAACCACTGGTTTTGGTATTGAGTTTTCTTCCTACCTTTCCTTCATTTGAAGGTCATGATCACTTTCATCAATGATTTGATCATCGTAGGACTTGTCGGAAGTTAAGAAATTTAAAATGTCTTCGTCACGATTGAACACTCGCCAATTGGTGACATTGTCAGGAATTGATGGTCTAAAAATTAATTCTACTAAAAATCAGTCTGGGCTGTAATCTTCGGAAGGTAGGAGTTTAGAAGCAACATTAGCTAGCAATTCTGTTGCTACATTCTGGGATCTAGGGATAGGAGAAATATTGAATGCTAAAAATTGAGATATAAGTTCTTGCACCAAAGACTGATAATGTTTGAGATGGCTAGAATGACAGTGAATTGTATTTCTAACTTGTTTTATGACAATCTCTGAATCACCAAACACTTTCAAATATTGAACTTTAAGACCAATAGATTTATATAGTCCTTGAACTAAGGCCTCATACTCAGTTGTATTATTTGTGCATTCAAATTCCAATCTACATGACAACATAGTTTTTTCTCCTTTTGGGCTAACTAAAATACACCCTGCTCTTGCACCTTCACTGGATTTAGACCCATCAAAGTATAGTGACCAAAATAAAGAATTATCAACAATTTTATTTACAGTTTTCTCAAAAATATTGACACATCTTGATCCATCAGTTTGTGAAAATTTTTCGATTTGGGATGTGAAATTATTCACTGAGAAAGGAGATGGTTGGGCAGTGTAATTTCCAAAGAATGATTCGGAAGAGTAATTCCCCAAAATATTATTATTAAATGCTATTGGTTGATTCTCCTGTTCAAATTCAGTGACAATATGGGTCATATGTTTCTCTTGATTGATTTTGATTTGATTTGGATTTCTTTTATAGGGTAGCCACATATGGGACCAATTGGTAGAAATATAATCGTGGAGTTTCTCAGATCAATCCCTACTCAAGATTAAACCATAAAATTCAGGTATATTGGCAATTAAAATATCAATTCTCTGAACCACTCATGGATCAGCTGATAACTTGATAGTTACAGAGTTGATTTCCCCTAAAACTTGGACCTTGGTCCTATCCAACTGTACAATATGAATTGCAGACTTTTGGGGTTCAATGTTCAGTTTGGAACAAATTGAAGGTGACATTATGTTAGAAGATGCCCTTGAGTCAATCAAACAATTGTGTAGATTTCAATTGTAGATCTCATAGGTCAAGAGCAAAGGGGGAATATGGGAATTTGATCTGTCTCCGATTAAAATTGTATCAGTAGCTTCAATTCTACCAGAAGGCGGTTGACCTAAATCGTTAGCAGCTTTAGAGATCACAGCACTAGGAAGAGGTGAAGAAGGTACTGCATTTAGTTCTTTAAGAAGTAATTTCTGCTGATGTTTGAGTTTGTTAAGTTCAAACATAGTAATATTTGCCTTTGCCTTCTTCATATCATCAATAATATTGTAATCCATGGAATCCGATACTACCAACGTCTTAGATGTTGAAGGTATATTTGAGGATGATGGTTGATTTTGGGGTGTTGTTGCCACCGATTTCTTTGTGGGCACCTTTTATTTTGTAGTAGTTGTACCTGCACTCATTTTCTTTGAAATTGACTGAACAGGTTCAGGAGTACCTTTACTCTTGGTAGTCACAGGGAAAGCTTCTTGTTCATTTTCTGCATCGGAGTTGGGTAAAATAAAGTCCCACATTCCATGGCATTCGACAACTTCCTCTTCTTTGGGTTCGTCGGATGGTAAACTATTTCATCTTCTTCTTCCTCTTCAGGATCTGAGTCTGCATTAGATATAACATTTGGTTGTTTTGACTCAGGTTTCTTAAAATTCCTAAATGGCTTTTTTGTTGAAGTTTCTGCTACTTGTTTTTTGATTTCAACCATTTCATTTGACATTGTTTTGAGGACCTTTTGTAGACCCTCCATATCATATGGATCTTTAGGGGCTTTCTTCTTTGAATCATCTTTAAAAGAAACTTTTTTGGATTTCCTATCTTCAAGAGAAACTTTCTTTTCTAAAGCAATAATGCGTTTCTCTACAACAAGCACTTCTTTCATGTTTTCGGCTAAAGTTGGTTTTGCAGCTCTATCTAAAAAAATGGCTATATTTGAAGGTAGGGATGTTATATACCACTCGCTTCTGATTTGCTCACTTGGCTTGGAGTCGGTCGAAATCTTATTCAAGAGTTTATTGAATCGGGAGTTAAACTCCTTGATAGGTTCTCTAGATTCTATCCTAAGATTCGAAAGATCATTAATTAATGCCGCTAAAGATCTATCATTTCCATACTTAGTGAGAAACTGCTCTTGAAAAATGTTCCAGCTAGTAATGGATCCAGAGGGTAGGGAAAAATACCAAGACCCAGCGGATCCTTGTAAAGTGTAGGGGAAAAGCCTAACGACAACATCTTCTTCTGTTACTCCTTTTAGATTAACTGATAACATAAAATTGTTAATATGTTCTTCGGCTAATGTTCCAGCATCTGGATTAAATTTCGGCAACCATTTCTCAGGATAATCAGGTAATGGATGTAATGGTGCAGGAATAGTGACCGCACCAGGACTATTTCATGGATTCTGAGCCATCGTGGAACTAATAACAATTGCTGATGAAATTCCAGGTGTTTGGGGAGGAGTTGGTATTGGAGATTGAATAGGCTGGGATGTTGAAGTTGGTGATCCCTGCTAAACAAAAATATGTAATGGGGGAGTGGATGTTTGACTTCACACTAGAGAAGATTAAATGGAGGATGATGAAGAAAAGGTCTCACTGTCAGATCCTTCAGTGTTCTTTTTAGCCTTTTTCCTTTTCGGTAAAGGCAACTCAGTAGGTTCAATACCGAGCTTTCTTCTTTGAAGTCTGGTGAGAGGGTGAGGTAGATTGAATTGTGAAGTCTCACTGCCTTGAGATACTTCAGATTTCTGTGGTGATATCGAAAACCCTTGAAGTTTTTGGATGAGAGACTGAACTTCAGGAGACTTAGGACTTAATCATTTTGGAGTATGATGGGATTGAGCAGTGGTCGTTGATTCCTCTTCTTCTCGTTTGAATACTGGTGTCCCATAATGCAAACGGGAGGTCCGAGGTGAGGTGGAGGGAGATTTACTCTCAGAATGGTTTATAGGTTTTGATTTACTTGCCATTCAAAGTTCAGTCCCTCCTTCTAGCGCCAAAAAATGTTGATGCCTCGAAAATCACTACAACAACATCAGGGAAAACCACCCGGTCTGGACCTTAATGCAGCTCCTTTTCCGTTTGGTGTGGTGGTTCCGATTCGAAATAATGGGACCAGTTTCCCAATGATGAATAAAAAGGGGGTGAGTAAATGAGTGGTTTTCTAATAAAATGGTAATGGATGAATGATTTAATCTAAAAAGTAAAAATATGAATAACTATTCTATCCCAGGAAATTTCTATTTCTAATTGCAACGTTTGATAATCTCTATTCACAAATAAGCATATAGATGACTCTATTTGATAAACAAAGACATTCATTCATATAATAATTGCTTTGTTCAAATAGTTGAACAAAGTAATCAATAAAACATTGTTACACTTATCCTTTATATATCACTGATACATAAATTATTAAAAGAATAAAATCTCTTAAACATCCAATAGTGAAAAATATAAGAAATGCTGTTGAAAACACATACACATATTCAATGATAGCAAGAGTAATCAAATAATGATTCACATAAAATAATGAAACTAGTTCATAGATAGTAGTACCATATGTGGTGTAAATCATTCCCGATATCAATCGCAATTCGAATTCCTTTTTCAACTCAGAGGTACTTTCATATAAAGGCAATAGTGCACATCCACATAAAAGCTTCTTCGTTAAAATTTGGAATAATGGCCCAGTTTTTATAAAAAATATACCGGAAGTACAATAGTGCAACTTCCAGGTTTTAGTCTTATACAAAAACTGAGGACCCTTTCTAAATGCATGAAAGGGTCTATAAATACCAATTAAACTAACTAACTGCAAAAATAAAATTCTATTTAATTGGTACAACTGGATCTTAAATATCTTCTCCACAGTAGGTTTGTTGGTAGTCGGCAGCATGATTCATCACTTCGGCTGTTCTCTTTTTGATCTGAGTTGGCAGATTGCAAGTATCGGTTCCAATTCTGGAGGGCGACTGAGATGAGAATGGAGCTGAGCCGAGTATGTGGCATCATGTATCTCGAGAATGATACAACTGATCGCATTGGTTAGGCACTTGAGGGTGTCTCTCTGGCTGTATGGTTTTACTAAGAACAACCAATAGGTGTCCCAAGTGAAACTTTGAATGCCTGCGATTAACCTTCCATTCTTCTCCAACTCTTGGTTGCATGCTTGCTCCAATGTCTTAGCTGATAGCAATTTACCTGGGGTACATTGTGAAATCATATTAGACAGATAGAGAGTGTTATTGATTAATTCAATTAAGTTACTTGTAGATAATCTACATCTAGAAACTTCTCTCTCTGCCTTCATCAACTGAGACTGCCATTCTAAGAATAGGATCTCCTTGTGTGATTCTAGGATTTTGGGTAGATTTGCTGCCTATCCCTCACTGGTGTCTTTCTAAGCAAGAAAATTTGTCAGGGTCTTGTCAGCCTGCTCCAAATCCTGTCTAGCATCAACTGATTTATCGATTATTGATGCCGTTATATCACAAAGGGGCTCAAATTGAGAAATATTATGGCATACCAGTCTTATCTGTGTCACCAATGCCTTATTAATTTGTAGCGCTTCTATTCTAAAATCGGCAGGTTGTGGAAGACTCTTGAACTTCTCTATTTGAAGTGATAGCTGAGCGATTTTCTCATCTTTCATTTGTGCCATTAGTTCATTCATCGTCTTTAATTTTGCCAATGCTTCTGATAATTCTTTCTTCTTTTGAATTGCGCTTGAGTCTATTCTCTGTTTTTCTTCAAACAACTCTTTATTCAATTGATTATTTAATTGCTGCTGTGTTGATAATTGCTATTCCAACTGTTCAACTTTCAGTTGTGCTTCAGACAGCTGTGTCTGCAACAAAATAATTGGTTGGTCTTTTTCTTTTAGTAGATTACTCACTTCCGTTGCCTTGTCCATGGTGGCCGCCGAATAAGCTCCGGCATATTGGGAAATCTTTGTTAGGTCATCGGAAGGATCAAATTGCTATTTCCAAATTACATTGGCTGTCTCTGTTTGTTCTGGAAACAGGGAAGGTTGATCAAGCCTTCTCCTTTTCCGCTATCGTTTCACTATAACCCTGTGTTTTGGGCTGTAAAAGACATCTAATGGAGGTATTTCCTCCACCTGCAAAATGATTTGATCCGAGGGATATTTTGGAATTATTTCTAAATCTGTACTAGGGGGTAGGCCGCTGGTTCCTTCATTTAGAACCTTTGTTGACGCTGTATCATGTGTATTTGTTGCTTTGGATGTATCGACACTTTTTGGATCTTCGAGATTGCTTATGATGGAGTCAAATTGCTGCCATTATTGGAGTAGTTTCGGATCAATCTGGGTATCCACATTGACATTTTCGCTGCCCTTATCCTACTCCTTTTTCTGCTCTTCCTCCTGCTCTTTCTTATGTACTTCCTCTTGCTCTTTCTCTTTATCTGTCTCGAGAATCTTTGATGCAACATGATATTTTTCGATGCGGTTCTGTTCAGGCTCGCTTGATTGTGTCGTTGGGGTAGTAGCTAATAAATCCATAGGCAGAGATTGCAACCTCTGTTCTCTGAGTTTATTGAATTCTACTAGCCCTTCATCATTATATCTCATTTCAGCCAGTGGTTGGACCTGGAATAATGACTCTGCCCAAGAAAATAAGTCATCGAAATCGTCTTCCTTATGATCAAACTTTGTGAGTTTGGCCTATTCAAGCACATTGTAGACAACTTTCCTTGGGTCAAATCGCATATTAGGAATGGTGGCAAGACTTAGCATATTTATTTTTTCTGCTTCCTTCTCTGCATGCTTATAGTCGTGCAAAGTATAAACACTGCATCTTAGAGGAAAAGGAGGCCAAAATTTCTTTTTTGAAGTCCTTAGAGTCTTGGTTTCTCCTGCGAACGTAATTTGATAGGCTAATTTGCGGGCCAAAAACTTGTCGAGTATGTACAGAGGAAGGACATGAGGCCTGGCAAGGCTACCAAAAACCCTTATGTATGTGAATTTATCCTACCCGAACTAGTTTCCTAGAGAGGTTAGGTCAATCTATGCTTGTGAAGAAATCTTCGGGGCAGGCTTGTCAAAAATGGCACGATAAATGGGCAACATAAAACCATTACAAATTTGATACAGGTGGTCCTTACAGTGTGCTTTCCACAGCTTCTGGTGATAAATGTGAATCGACATGGGATCTTGTGGAGTCCATCTCGACCCCAGCACAGGAAATTCAGAGTTGAAACAAGGAGTATATAAAATATAGGCACTAAAATAAAACAGAGGAATAGAACTATCAGTGACGCGAGTTTTATTTCTAAACTCAAGAATAGAAGTGGCAACTTATCTGATAATATATTTCCCCAATCCATTATCTCACTATTAACAGCCGCTTCCATTAGAGGAACCATTTCAATTGTGAATTTTGCAGAATCATGTAATCCCCAAATCCTACACATCATTTCCCCGACGTAACAGTAAGGAGAACATAATGAATCGACAGAGTACTTACCCGAAGATTCGTGTTTGTGCCTTGCAGGGTTTTGTCTCCATTCCTGAATAAGGGTTGATTCAGTTTCATTCTCACTTGTGAACTTCTCCAGAAATGCTTTATTGTATTTCTTTTGTGGTTCAGGCAAGTGGTACATTTTTCTTAAATCATCAGGTTAGAACGAGCCGAAGACTCTTCCGTCGACTGTGTAGAATTTTCCATTCATAACAGGGATTTCCTCTACTGTCCATCGCACCACATCTGTATACGGAATACTCTTTTCTCAAGCTGCTATTCGTTGTAGATATGAGTCGGCTAAGTCCTTTAGGGAAGCCTATGACTTTCTAGTTGAATCTGCAGTAGCTTGCACCGATACCGTTTCAGGATCTTCAGCTTCAATTAGATTATAAATGCTTTGCCAACCTGTGTTGCCGAGGCCAAGACAGGTAGTGTCTGAAATCAACCCTTTCTTGCTTGGTCTTGGATCAACGGTAGATTGCCCTGTTACTGCGGGAGCTGAAGCTGCCGCAAATCTCTTGAATTTCTTCCCCATTTGACTTGAATTTGTTGCTTCGGTGGAGCTCTGTGCAGGGAATAAAATGAACGTAATACAGAGAATAGGTGGTGCAAGCCAATATGAAAGAGTTATATCAATTAACGAATAATGAAGGTTTAAAATAATACTGCCACGGATACAATCTTAGGAGAGATCTCGGCATAACTGCCCCATTAATTGGCCACTTTAACCTGTCAATCATTTTAAATACCCATCATATCATTAATACGCCGAATAATTCATTCAAGTGTGGCTTTATCTTTTGGCGAATAATCACAAGTGAATCGCTATCGGGAAGGGAAGGCTTTTAATAATAATCTAAAATAATATATGCAAGCCTTTTCAATCTATTTTGAAATTCGCGCTTAGCTTTATCGCAATCACAATCAGAGAAATGCTTGGGTAATAATATTTGTGTCATTGCAAAATCCTGATCCACGATGGCGATACACCTTATCGCATCGAGAGTTTTTAAAAGGTGTCTTTAACGTGTGTGCGCTACATTCCCCAATTACCGATAGCGATATCTCATCAGAGAAAAGTGGGAGGGCCTTTTGTTACACTTGCTTGCCTTTCCCGATATCCGATAGTTATTCACTTTAAGGATCGGGGTAAACCAATGGGTCTTTGCGTTATGCATCCTTTGTTGTTGCGATATGCGATCTTGCGATCGCTTTATCGCAACAATCAAGAACTATATTTATTTCATAAGACCGATTTATATTTGTTCAAAAGGTTTATAATATATCATTTCCTTTGGACCTTTTGATGAAGGATGAGTTGATACCAATTTTATTCACACATCTATAAAAGGGACCCATTTAATATTATAGTTAAAAAGAAAATTTTTATGAAATGGGGGGTTGTTGTACAACACAACAGGAGGGAAGGCTAGTTTCCCTCCAGAAATGCACAAATTTCACTGGGAAGTTGCTCATTCTGCAGCTGGACCATGTCCGGGTGAGCAGCCTATGAAGGGAAAGGATCAAACTCTGATCGATAAGTTGCCTTTGAGAAAGAAAGACACTGAAGCTTGAGGACTTGATGAAACAAGGTGAGCTGCTGTGAGGGTTGGTAGGTAGGCTCCAAAATAGGTCAAGGAAAAATTTTGGAGGGTGGTTGTAGCCGCTACAATACTTGGCGACACACTGGTAGAACTCTAGCTCTCTAAATCGACCTTGTTCGTGAAAATCAAGTCTAACACCTCCAGAAGTATTGTTAAGTTCTTAGCTCATCTTGGTTTCACCCTAACTTGATTGTAAGATGTAGCATCTGCCAAACCCTTGGTCGATTGACACACATTCCAAGACAAGGCAACAGAGTTGTTTTGATTGGGGTTGAAGGGTATATAGGTGCACAAGCAATATAGTCATCAGAGTCTTAGTTTCATCTATGGTGTTCGTCCACTGCCAACAGGCCTGGATAGTACCCCAATGGAGTCACATAGGAACACAAGCATGGCTCTGCTTCTAGCAAGACTGGTCAGTACCCTGACGAAGTTACTTGCATCACCTACATGCACAAAAATCCTTGCTCTTCTTTCGATTTATTCATTTGTTTACTTTTCATTTTTTTTCATTTTTCGCTATGCATAACACATTCATTTCAGAGGTGGAAGAGGGATCCCGAATTATTGAGAGAAGAAGAGGTTGTTCTAGCAGAGAAGTTGTTTAATGCATCTTTGATGTGCCTATTAAGGTTTTCCCCCTCACCTTACTCTACTTGACTAAGCTAACAAGGTTTAACCCAAAAACAATCGACTAGATAAGGTGACACTAGTTAGCATGCAAGCGTCATGCTTACATCAAGGTTCACTTCGAAGAGTACGTATTTTCCTTCGACGTATCATGGATTAAGAGTAACAAGTTCATCATACAGAGGCAAGATGACAGATAACCAAGTAGCGATAGCTGTACACACCCTCTTGTAGTTTACCTAACTCGTTTAATGAGTCACACATGATTTCATGCAAACTAACCTATGAACAAAACAAGCGAATGAACTCACAATAAAAAAAAAGAAAGAGAAGAAGCAAAAATGAAAGCGAAGCAAGTAAACAAACAAGCAAGTAGACAAACAAGCCATCAAAACATGAAAGAAAACAAGCATGCAAGCAAATGACTGAAAGCAAACACCAATCCTACTCCTACACTAATGGTGCATGGGCTTGATCACGTGAAGTGATACTTCTAACGCAGCCACCGGTGCATTGGTAGACCCATGTGGGTGAAGGCTTGGTCTGCAAGTAACCTAGCTATGTGGACCATCATACAAGAAAGATATAACAATGAAACATTCACACTTCATCTTTCAAAGTTCCCACAGGACATAAGTAAGTGCATGTGCATGGCGGACAATCCATTGACTTATCATGGTACTATGTGACACTACGAGCAACTTTGAAGCAAAAGCACACTCTTGACTGAGACATGCAAGAAAAGGAAAGAAATAAAGACAACTTGTGATGCGAATGAGTGCTTGGAATGTAAGAATCCTCCAATGCATGAGCAATGGTATCATGCAGTTCGAGTGGAGGAAGTGTGATCTGTGTGTGAGATCGATCTTCAATGCATAGAGATGTGTGATGAGGAACCTTGGACGATTTCACGATTTGATGATCAGACGTAAGACTAACCTCAATAGAGTGAGGGCCTGACATAACCATTAGCTTGGGATGAAGTGCCTCGATAGTCTTGGGTGTCCCAACTTCATCATCGGGTAGATCATCATACACCAGTGGCTTCGAAAAATCAACTGCGATAGATTCGTGATCGTGATAAAAGTTGGAAGCAAATGAATCACGACCGCCATGATAAAAAAAATCAATGAATTCTTCGGCATCCTCATGATCAGATGAATCAAGCAGAGGGGTAGATGAAAAGCGAATGAACTCATCCTTTATGTTTCTAGAAAAGAGAGATGAGGATCAAGTGGATCTTCAATGAATAACTTATCCTCTTCGTTGTCGAATGATGGACTAACATCCGGTGAGTCCTGCGAGTGATCAACAATGGGTGCATCTGTGGATGAATACACACATACAAAATCATGGATGACAGGTTCACCAAAGAGGCTAGGAAAGAACAGAGGGGTCTCGGACGGAAGGGAGTCATCATTCGCCGAGTGTTGATGTTCAATATCCCACTCATACTCTTCATGAATGACAACACGTGTTGGTTGTGAAACACCAACTTTGTTAGTGGGTTTCTCCTCATTCACAACAAGTGAAGAGTCTGGAATGGACAAACACAAGACAACATCATCTGAAGGAATGCCTGAGTGCGAATAAGGAGGTCGAAGAAAAGAATGCATATGGGAACTTGAAGGACTCACAACCAACTTTGAGTGAAAAATTAATGAAATGATATTGGGAGGGTGTGAAGGATGAAAAAATGTGTGAACATGATCCTTAGCATCATTGGGAAATGGTGGAACTCTTGAATGAGAGGGAGGTGGACAATCCGTTGAGACAGTGCCTGCTCCCACATGGGATTGTGCAATTCCATTAATGAAGAAGGTTGAGTGAGGCTTGACATCAAGATTTCTCTTGGGACGGGTAGGTTTCTTAAGAAAATACTTGAACCAGTCCCAGAGATAAGCAAACTTCATCTGGCTCCTCAGAGCTTGAAACTGCAAGTCACAGAAGCGCTGCCAAAAATCAATAACAGATTCATTCAGAGCCTTCTGTTGCTGTACAGTTTCCGGTCAAGATGGTCTAGATCAAAATGATAGAATGTGTCTTCAATAATATCAAAAAAGTGCTCACATTAGTGCATGGTGTCAGCCGGTAGTCTAAGCACCCAATGAAATGGGGATTTGCGAAGTGTGAAAGCAAGCAACACACCGACCTGTTCGTCAGTAAACTCATCTTCCTCATGAATCATGGAAAGCAAGTTATGTAAGTACTCAAGCCATGCCAATTTGCCTTCACCATCATACGTGTGAGTGGACAAGAGATTGAAAAGATTCCTCGAGATGGAGAAACCTTCACGATTCGAAAAACACCTCGGGGGAAGAAGAATGAAAGACTCCATGAAAGATATGAAAATGTTCAAAACTAGAGAGGACACTGCTTGTCATGAGGCCCTCCTTCTAGCGCTAGACATGTTGATGGTGCTGGACCTGCCAACATGTCAAGGGGATCTCCATGGTAAGAAGTCCCATTTAGATCTTAGACCATTTGGAGTAGGAGTCCCAACAATGGGTTGTAAGGTAATACCTTGACTGCGATGTCGCACAAAGGCAAGTAAGATAACTTTGTCAGTAGCAAGGGTTTGACTGATGCAGTGAGTTAGGGTATGAGTATGAGAGGTTCCAACACTTCAAAGGGAAAGGAAGGTGAAGGTGAGTTCCAGTTTGAAGGGGATTAGTCCCAGCTCAGCTAGGAACACACAACACAAAGGACATGCACATTTTTCGGTAGAGTAGTCCACATAGATGTGACAGTCACAACATATAAGGTAAGATAGCACGAACAACACTCACGGATCAGTCTGAGACGAGTGCGACGGTTGGTATAACAAGGTTCAAAGAAAGGTCTGTCTGATGTCCGATAGAGTAGTCAATATAGACGGTGACAACATTAACAACATATGAAACACATTAACAAGAAGATTCATATAATTTAATACAAATCATTTCATATAAAAGTACGTAAGTTAAACAACATATATCATTAAGGCAACCGGAGCAATCCAAATACAATAACAACATATGCATGAAAATGTGCTGGATTTTATTATATAAAGAAGTGTAAGTCACAATCATACAATACACCATGTAAAACTACTAGCCCCATCAGTGGAACTTTACATCCACATCCGCCTGCTCCTCCAAAGAGATGTACTAGCTCCATGTAGTGGAAAAGCCAAGGCGTGTTACAATATTGTCCAAGCCTTCTTCAAGATAGTCTTAGTAGAAGCTTGGATGACCAAAAGCCCTTACAATGAGTTATGAGGGACTATTTATAGTAAAGGTTGGGGTGAGCCTTTACATTCCCCTTTGTGACAGTTCAAATACCCTCATGACTCTTCACCTACTCTATGACTATTACATCCGACTGTTGAAAATTGACTTACTCTTGACATGAATCAACATTACAATGCACATGTACTCATGTGAGACAACATGGCTTAAGCAAGCCTTGAAAGACATCACTGACACTCGGTTTATAGTGATGAGACCAAATATTTGACATGCTTGTGATGGTGAAGGTGGTGAGCTGATTCCAAGCTTGTTCGTTCATGATGATGTGCATGCATCTCATGGTGACAACTTGCTGAAGCGAACTCTTGCCTCTATTGCAACCGGTGCATTGGTTTGGCCCCTTCATCCAACTCGTCTGCTAACTTGTGCATGGTCTTCTTGGTTATGGTTGAACCGAAAACACATTGATGCATAATGTCCATGCTGATCTTCAAGTGTGTGCTGGTGGTCATGCACATCAACTTGCTGAAGTACATGTTCAACCCCAGTTGGAATTGCTTCTTGTATTTGCCTTTGTGAGTGTGTTGAATGAGTTGGATTACATGTGTGTGCTCAACAACATGCATGCTGCTGGATCCCTTGCATGAAATCGACAACATTGGTCACCATGTTTGCTCTATGTCAGTTGCTAGGATAGATACTTAACTTGTACTGGCGTAGCATCATCCACGAGTGCATGTTGCGCCCACTGCTGTTCCTATTGCTGCTGCAACTCATTGGACTGTCAGTGCAACTTCACGTTCTTCCTGAGTTGCTGCTTCAACACATGCAACTCCTTCTTTGTTCCATCTTCTGCCTTCGTGCAATATTCATGTCGCGCCATCACCTCATAGCCTGAGTCTCCAAATTTGCTTTCATTATCAGTGGATCTGCTTGATATTGCAACTTTGTTCCACCTCTATGTTGTCAACAACCTTCATCTTGCATTCAGTATGATGCCTTCAGCTACTGTTCATGGTGATGCTTGTTGTGATGCTTCTTCTTGATGCCCTTGTCCATAAACAACTTGATGTCTTCGTGAATAGGTAAGCCCATGGACACTTGATCGACTGCATGCCCAAGTTTGCTCTAAATGGTGTCTTCATCAATTCTCCCTTGGAAACCATTAACTTGTACTACTACGAGGTAGATGAAAACTTGTGATACCTGGAGACATGGAAACACTCATAGCAAGAAATCTGTTAGTCGAAAACCAAAATGAACATGAGAACTAACTTGGAACATACATGGGTGAATGATCATGAAGGTTGCACAATTTCGGTCGGGAGGTCGGGAGATCGACTACCAAGACTGCACAAGGCACAATCCGGGTTGTTGGGAGACTGACTGACAGCTGGATCTGCAAAATGCACAATCCAGTTGGGAAGTTGGCTGCTGAGATTGCGCACTGCGCGATTCCAACTGGGAAAGACTGCTGGCCCAGGGAGAAATTTGCTCAAATTTTGGGGCCAAGCAGCCATTGACCCCTAGAAATTCTCAATTAGTCGAGGAGGCTAGTGCTGGGCCAAAATTTTCAAATCTGGAGAGGAAGGTGAGCCTTCCTTCTCTAGATTGCACAATGTAATCTTGGTGGGGGTAGGGCCTGGGCCAAGGTTGGATCGACTCGTCGACGGGCAACTGAAAGCAAGTAAGTTGATGAAATGCATGGTGATACTAAGTGATAGCAGAAGTGATAAAAAATGCATGCAAAACATGAATGGAAGATTCAACAAACAGATCAACATACATGTGGGTGAGGTTGTTCACTGGTTGGCGAACATTTGTGCGAAACAGTTTCATGCATGCAACAACAGTGAGATAGCAACGAAAATTGAAACAGAGCTAGGACAAGCTAGAATACATGTAAACGACAATGGGCGTTCAAAGAAATCAAGCAAACAACACTCACACAAGCGAATATACAAAAGGCAACAGAAATGCAACACAAGGCATGGGAAGTTGGCTTACCCCAAAACAGCTGAGATGAATGTGACAACTGCTCCTAGATGTGAAGTGGGATTTTAAAGATGCAAGGTTGATGTGAGTAAGGAGCTTTGCAACGTTTGGTTAATGAGTTTTGATAACATTGCGATTGTGGCACACATGCCACAAATCTAGGGGAAGCGACACTTGGTGGGAGGTTTCAAAATTACTCCTTGCATGTAACCTTCAACTGCTAAACATAGATCCTTGAAACAAGGGATGCCTTTGCATGATGCCTTGCGAGAAGAAGCCTATGCATGCAAGTCTATTTTGCTTGGTCTTGAAGGGTACCAGTCAACTCAGCTACAAATGCAAGTGACCGCCGGAGAAAATGTGCATTTCTGACTGTAAGTTGGGCTGACTACCCAAGGGAATTGCACAATTTATGGGCATAGTAGCTGACCACTGCCCAGATTTGCCCAAATCCTGGGCTGAACAACCTGTTGATGGGAAAACTTGCACAAATCTTGTTGGGAAGGTTGGCTGGTAGGATTGTGCAATCCTAGAGCCCAGCAAGCTGTCAGAGGGAATTGTGTAATTCCTAGATGGAAAGCTGGTTTCCCTACGGAAATGCGCAAATTTCATTGTGAAGCTGCTCAACCTGCAACTGGACCAATTCTGGGTGAGAAACCTATGAAGGGAAAATATCAAACTGTGATTGACATGCTTCCTTTGAGCAAGAAAGACACTGAAGCTTGAGGACTTAATGAAGCAAGGCAAGTTGCTGTGAGGGTTGGTAGGGAGGCTCCAAAACAGGCTAAGGAAAAATTTTGGAGGGTGGTTATTGTTAACACCCAGGTTGTTCTCTTTGACTCCCAAGAGAATACGGCCGGGGTAACCACTAACCAATCTTTGGGCTGCAGCTTCTAGCCCAGCTGCAGTCAGAGAGGGTTCTCTCTATTAGGTTTATCACTGCTTTCAGTGAGGATTTTAGGCTAGTTTGTAAGATGAGTTTTTGGTTGTTTTTTGTGTATTTGGTTGGGAGGATGCTTCTGTTTCCTCTACAGTATATCAAAATAGATGATTAATCCATTGGGCAATGGGGTCTAGGAGTGTTTCTCTTGAAATCTTGATTTCGGTGAAGAGGACAAGCTATAGGGCCTGTGTGCATTTCATGGAACAAACTGTGAAATTTTGATTGTGATGCATATACAACTAGTAATGAGCAATGAAGATTTCGTTACTTTAGGCTGTATATTGGTGAAAAAGGCATGTCGTCTAAGAGCAATCACTTGAATTCTTAAAACAACAATGCACAGAAAAGATATGGTTTAAAGGTAGCATTCAAGAATTACACTTTAAACACTTTAGCAGAATAAAACATACGAGGCAGCTCAGATTGAGCTCAGGGTAGTGAATAACTAAATCCTGAAGCTATCCTTTTTCTTTACTGTCTAGAGTTATAAACACAGAGGGAACATGAGAAACAGGAAGTATGAACAACATATGGAATAACTGGAAACATTCATAACTTAATGAGCCATTAGAAAACTTATTGAGTCATGTAATGAACAGGAATCCTGCAACTTTGAGCCACACACCATCAAGAGACCAAGAGAGAACACCTCGTTGAAGAAATCCCACTGCCTTTGTATTAAACTGTCTGAGAAATTTTACAATATCAGAGTAGCAGAGAATATCTCAGAAAAGAAAAATCTTACATCCGGAGTCCAACCTCTCTCAAAAAACACGAGGGGGAATATATAGAAGTTGTCTACAAAATATCTCAGGAATGAGGTCATCTGAGGAAGAAATATCTATTACACTTGTGTAGATAAAGCAGATGAGAAGTTATTACAAGTATAAATGATAGTAAAGGCTTTTAAATGCTGTCAGAATGGCTTTTTGCCCTTTGAATATTGCGGACTTTAATCTGCGCTGTTCTTCATGAATGAAGCATTAAAGTGTCTTACTGCCTTTGATTGTCTGTATCTTTCTTGACTCTGCCCCCTGTACCTGCTAATGTTGTTGTCGATGCTGAGTGCCTGTGCTGAGCTGGCTCAGTGTCTTTATGCTTTCTGTCGTGTCTTTGCCCACCTGTAAGTGTAATATTGACTGTATTGCTACGAAAATCGTTTTCTTTTTCACCCCTGATTCAAAAGTAGTTTTATCAAGTCCTGCCAATTATCTGGGTGAGGAAGCTGCTGCTTCAAAATTAACCCAACGGTCTCATCAACTTCAGTATACTTATAAAAATCGGGAGGTTTATCAAATAAATGTGCTACCTCATTTTTAATAAAAAACAAATTGTCTAATTTATTAAACAGAGCTTGTCCTGTTAATGGGCCTGCTGTAGATGACCCAGAAGCCTCAGCAATCTGCATGG